>CATKHJ011090362.1:0-12062 GCA_949750685.1 Vernicia montana
ATGAGTTACGAGTTCTTTCATGAGATATATACATGTTTATTCTTGTATATTACGAGTTCTTTCATGAGATATATACATGTTTATTCTTGTATATTATGAGTTCTTTCATGAGATATATACATGTTTATTCTTGTATATTACGAGTTCTTTCATGAGATATATACATGTTTATTCTTGTATATTATGAGTTCTTTCACGAGATATATGAGCCTAATTTGATATGTTATAAGTTATTGTCAAGTATGAGACCTACCATTTTTGTGAGCTAGCCTTGAACTACCTAGCCTCACAAGTATGGTAGTATATTCTTTACTCACTGCTTTATCTTATTAGTGATTCCATTTTTCAGGAGATTAGAGGTGTATCAGCTCGGTTCTTCAAGCATTTTTCTCCTTAAAGAACCTATTTGATCAATGTAATTTCTCCATTGTTTTTGTATGTATTTGACATACTTTAGTGCTCCATGTGTGTATTATAGAGAGAGATATCCTTTTGGCCTTTATGGCATGTATGGATGATTTCTTATATATATTGCTTATAAGAACTATGGGCTTGTGAGATTATATGTGTTTGTATGTGGTCGAGTTCATGAGATTACGAGTATGTGAAGGTATGAATATATATATATATATATATATATATATATATACATGTATGAGTATGAGACATGATGAGATTATGAGATAGATGAGTTTGTTTACGAGCATGATTTTAGGTTCTGATCCATGGGATAAGTGAGTTGATTGTTATAATATTACGAGAATTACGAGATGAGAAGGGTTCTACGGGTTTTCGGTGGCCTTAAGCCTACCCATGCCCTAGGACCGTCGCGGCTGCGGAGTTGGGCTGTGACAATTACCCTAACTGAGATTGGGATCTATAATGAAGAGATTCAAGTGCATGTTAATTTATGATCGATGGTCCATGTGATATTTAAGTGATCAACTATAAATATTCATTTCTAATTAGATAGTCGCGATATGCTTTGCTAGGCATCACTCACGACTTATGGGACTAAGTGTGAAATGAGAATTTTACATTAGTAGAGAAAAATGTTTTCTCATTTCCATTGCTAATTAGACATGAACCTAGAAAGTCGTACACCCAATAGTAATCACCTATCAAGTGTAAAAGGTTTACCATAATAATTAATTAAAGTGTTTAATTAATTGATTAGTGGTAAAATGATTGAATTTGTAATTAAATTTACAAGGATCCTAACATGTCCTGAAGTTTAAATCTATAAAGGTTTCATTTCAATTAAATCTTATTTTGTATAGGATACAAATTTAAAGGATTAAATTGAAAATGTTTTAGACTAAACAAATTAAAGAATTAATTTTAAACTTAATGAAAACCCTAAACACATTTGATGTGGCCAAAGCCTATATGTGGTATGGAAAGAGGTAATTTAGAGATTAGAGAAAATTCACTATTCACTAAGCCCATTGGATGGGTTTAGGGGTTAGAGAATATACAATAAGGTTAAAATGGTCTTTTCTATTTTTAACTAATGGAAATGTCAATTAAATTTTTAAATAATAAAATGGTCATTTCACCATTTGTAGTAGTAAAGTCCAACTTTACTTCTTCACAATTGATTTAGCTAAAAAGTGTAAGAGATTACTTAATAGCTAAGAGTTAGAAGGCTTAAGGGTTGAGTCTTGGAGAAGATATAAAAGTTATGAGTTTTTATTATCTTCATAATAGATGAATTCATTTTTCACTTGAAGCAAAAATTAGATTAGAGATTTGAGAGAGCTGAAAGAAAAGTGAAGAAAAAGTTTCTTCATCTTTTCTTTTAATTTTCAAATTCTTTTCTTTATTTTTTATGAAAGAATAATTTTTACAATTGAAAAATGATTTAGTCTAAAACAATTAAAAGGGAAAACCTAATCTTCCAAAGGTTTTAATGAGAGGATCTTGAATCATATTTGGGAAACCAAGAGAGGGATTCAAGAACAACCAAAGGAAACTTGAAGGTGAGCTAGGTGTGGATGATCTAGAGGCTTCACACTTGGGGAGCTCTTGTTAAAGAAAGAATGATCCTTTAAGAGGTAGTTAGATTACTTTTCTTTCTCTTTCTTTGCATATGTGTTTCACACACAAATTAATTGATTGCTTGAATGAATGTTTGGACCAAAAATGGGTGAAGTAAAATTTTAAATTGTTTGAAATTTCACCCCACCACCTTGCTTCTGCTCAAATTGGCGCCACTCTTCCTTTAGTTCTTTGAAAGGGATTATCCTATCTTTCACTCTTGCTATCTGGAGAACTCGAAGATTTTGTACCTTCTCATCTCCTCTTAGTATGGGGCAATTTGTTAGGCCGATTGACTTCTTGTGATATGAGAAGTCCTCAACTCCTTAGAGGCTTCAATAGAATTAGACTTTTTGATGTATTGTCTACTCTGTATTGCTTGTAATTTGAGCAAATTGTGTAATTTGAACAAATTTAATTACTTTGGCCTCTTCATGTTTTGCAAGTGTTTGTTTTATAATTAATCAACTTCATCTGCTTGTATTTTTTTTTAACTTGTACAGACTTGCTGACCCTTCTCTGAACTTACTTGCTTTCTGACTATTTAGCTTGCCTCAAGTGTGCCCTTAAGGTCTTATTGCTTGCATTGTCGGGGCAGGAGATTTTGCCTTTTTCAATTTGAGTCTTTAACGGTGTTGTCTGACTTGTGTGTGCTCGTTGAGGTTTCATTGACTTTGCCCCCATTCATATGTGTCTTTGATTAGGCCATTTGTTCTGCATGTGCCCTTCGAGGTCTCATTAATTTCGCCTAGTTAATCTGGGTCTTCATTTTCTACATCACATAGAGTTAGTTTCTTTGATAGCATTCAATATTGCCCCCTTATAGAGGTCTTACTACACTGCCTCATGAATAGGTCTTAAGTGTGGGAAATCAGGTTTGCCTCGCGAAGAGGTCTTTGGTTGCCTCGTAATAAGGTTTTAGTTAGCTTGTGGGAATTGTGTTTGTTAGCACCTCTCAAAAAGGTCTTACTAGGTTGCCTCACTAAGAGATCTTATTGCGCTGCCTCACTAAGAGGCTTTACTAGGTCGCCTCACTACGAGCACAAGGCTTTGTCTAATCCACTTCTAGTAAGGTTTAATCCTAATGCCTATTATTGCTTCTATCAAGAGGTTGGACATAAAATTGATGAGTATGTTAGTTTGAGGCACAAGAATCGAGATTCTATTGATAATAAGGTAATCCTAGACCCTGAGCAATACTATACTAAAAAGAACTTGTTGGCTAATCATGGAGCAATTCCCCCACTAGTTGGAACTTTTATGATTGGGATAAGCTAGTCTGAGAAGCAACTGTTGAATTGCTTTCAAGATGTTAAGGAGGGTCAGGTTGAGAGAGAGAGAGAGGAGAGAAAAGAAAGAAAAAGAGTTAAAGTAAAAGAAGAGGGAGGAGTAGTTTAAAGAGTTTTACGTTATGGCCTATAACTTTTGGGATGAGTATGATCAATCCCAGAATTTTTTGGCTAGTTTTGATGAGGAAAAGAATTTTTTTTTTCTATGTTAGTGTTGGAGAAGAGGAAGATGAAGGAGTGAAAAGACGGTAAGAGTGAGAAAAATAAATAAGAAGAGAGAATGCTTGGTATGCTTGGATTCTTTATAAAGATGAATGCATATCTAGGTTGCCAGTCTAATTCAAATGCTTGATATGCTTAAATGATCATGTAATGAATGCTTAGGTTGTTAGCAAAGTCTTTTCTCCTTCCTTCTTTAAATGCTTATTTGCTTTAAAGTGCTAGATTATTCATGTTAAATTAATTTTATATGTAATGTTGTACTATAACATGCCATGACATTGAAAAATAACTAAAAGCATCTAAAATTAATTTAAATAGTTTTAGTAGAAGCTAGTTGTAATGGTCAAATAGGTTGAGTGCCTAACACATTCCCTAATCTGTATGTACCAGATTTCCTTATCAAATGTCTAAATAAGTCAGCTAAAGCTTTGCATAAAAGATTGAGTTATCAATTATTTTTCAAATAAAAATTAATTTTGTGTCCTGAGTACTAAAAATTGAGTGGCAACTCTTGTTTTCTCCAACTATGTAACCTATAATTATCTTCCCTAAGACTTTGGACCTAACAATCAAGTCGCTCCAAACTTGAATGTCCATAGTTTTGTGACTTCATTGAAATAAATAAAAATTGATTCTAACGAGTTAGTTTAATGTTGGATCACTTGAGTTAGTTTTCTATGCATCACAACACATTGTATGCAATGCACTCATAGTCCCTTTTCAACCTTAGATGGTATTAGTAATAAACCCTTAGCTCCATTCAACATTTAGAGTTCATTATTTGGCCAACTGTAAATATCAACTTTTTGATCATTTGAAAAACTAGATGATGATAATCATCTATGAAATGAATTCTTTAGCAAAGAGTTGCTCAATAAAATTAACTTAAATTAATTTAAGGGTAAAGTATTATTTAATCTCTGAAATTTACCTTAAATAATAACTTCGTTCCTGCAGTTTAAAAAAATCAATTTTTAGTCTCTAAAATTTGATTCAGTTACACTAAATAATCCTTCCGTTCATATTTTCAACAATTTCTGTCAAAAAAAAATTTTTTAAAATCTAATGGCTAAAATACCCTCTTTGGGCAGTAATATAATACCAATAAAAAAAAAACAAATTTACTTCTACTTTTGCCACTTGGTCCAACAATTTGGGATCTCTCCATATAATGAATTTTCATTGAAATTGAGAAATTACATAATCTTTGGTTAATTCATTTGAAAACATAAGAAATGAAATATAGATCCAGATAATAAATTGTTTGAAACATCTTGTACAAGAACATTAGAGACGCAATGCAGACCACATTTCAACTTGTTTGAACTTAAATCAATGATGGTTACAACAATAGTAGAAAATTAAAATAGCCTTTTTTTTCCTGTATTTGTATCGAAAATTTCTCTATAAAAAGAGAAACAAAATCTCCAATTTTGGCCAACAATTAATTCAAGAATTTCGCCATAAATTTGGTTTCTAGAGAGATTTAAAAAGATAAGTTGTAAAGACAAGTTCCAGAAGCAATTGGGGATGATATCTAAAATACATGAATTAGATAAATCTAGAAAAGCTAAAATAATGAAAAAAAAAAAAGTGACAGATCAAATTACTTACCTGGTGAACGGTGAGCCACAAAGCAAGGAGTGCACGAGCAACGAAGCCAGCAACGGCAACCCAACAACGGACTCACAAACTCAGAGATCTTCACCCAGCAACACAAGAAGTGGTTTTGCTTTGTTGGTTTTTTATTTTACTGGTTTTTTCTTAATGGGTTTTTCATATTAGTGGTTTTGCTTTGATGGGTTTGAAATAGTTGGGATTATTTTTTTTTTTTTTAGTTCCCAATTTAGAATGCTAATGAGATTGATTTGGTGATGGAATATGATGAATTGTTTGATTTTTATTTGAGCAAAATAACTAATAAATTTTTATTTTATTGTTTTAAAAGAAAAGAAAATAATAGAATGATTAATTTAGTTTAATATGTAAATTTAATTTTGATTACTTTGTTGATTGAGTTTAATTTGTAGAGAGAGAAAGAGTGGTGTTTGAGTTTAATTTGATTTGAATGTGAGAGATAGTTGAAATAGAAAATTTAATTATAAATGAGAGACATTTTAGACTTTTCATAAAATTTTAACGGAAAAAGTAACAGAATGACTACTTAATATAATGTAATCAAATTTCAGGAATAAAAAATAATTTTTTTAAATTATAAGAACAAAATTATTATTTAAAATAAATTTCAAGAACTAAATGCTACTTTATTCTTAATTTAAATATATTGAACGGTAGGATCCACAAAAAGGAAAGAAGTTTGAAAGAACATGACCTAAGTGGGCTAAATGAACCTGCCAAATTAAATATATATTAAAAAAAAGAAAAAACACAAAACAAAGGTCATTCGGCACATCACTTGATGCAAAACCGCCAAGTGGCCAGCCATTTGACCTAGGCTCAAGAGTTTGGGCCCAATCTTTCACACACATGTTTATTAAAACCCAAATGATTAGGCCCAATTTTGTCCAGGTTGAATGAACTTTTCAATTTTTAATTATTTATTTAATTAATTATCCTAAAATAATCTTATATTATAATTGGTTTTTTTTTTTTTTTGATAACTTTCTTATCACTCCTTTTAAAATTTAAATGAAAATTTCAAGGGAAAACTCTCACCAATTATTTTTACGAGCGATTACAAATAATCGACTCCCTAGACATAAACGGGATCAACACTTTAGAAAACATAAGAGACTTGACAAAACTATTTTCACATAAAAGGTTTAATAGTTGTTAGTTGCATAACTAAGAGAATAATTTTTTTGTTCTTTATATTTGGGTTAAAATCAGAAAACTTAATTTGAGTGATTTTAGTTTTGGATTTCATCTAAATCACAGGTATGTACTCTTTGGGTTATAATTCCACCATATTCTTATTTGCTATGCATTTATGATCAATCTCGTCTATTTTCCATGATATATGAAATATGCATATTTACAATAGACCAAGCTCATATTGAATAATAATGTCTTTTAATTCTAAGCATAATTTTGTGTTCTATTGATGATTTTATAATTATAATCATGTTTAGTACACAATCTTCTTCATCTCATCTATTTCTGATGTTGTTTATGTTCAAGGTATGAAATATGCGTGTTTACTGTAAGTTTGCGTATCAATGGTAATTCTTGATTCAAGGCGTGATTCTTTAATTTGTTGTTATTTTTATTATTAAAAACATGTATCTAGGCTAAATATATTATTCTTATATGATATGTCTTAGAATCACATGTTTAGGATTTTACAGTAAGCTTTCCTTCAAATGGTCATTAATGGCAAATCTTAATTTATTGAGTTTTAATGCATGAAAATGTTTTCATTTATCATATTTATTGTTTTTGAATGATTATAAATTATTTTTATGCTAAAACTAATCGAAAACCAAGGGAATTGGAGATCTGTATGTTTATTTTGCAGCTGAAATCGCATGAAGAGGACAACACCTTGTCACTGGGCCATTTTGGCCCAAACGGCTCAAAGAGGAGTCATTTGGTTCCAAACGGCCCGTCGTTTGGACAGGCCTCCTCTGGTTGCTTCTATGCTTTACCAGTTCCATCCTCCATTCCCAGTGAATTCCTAAACCTGATTCGAAATTTATCAAAAGTTGTTTCTAGACTTCTCTTGAGTACTTTCTCCTTTTTTTTTTTTTTTTGGGTACTTTCTCCCCAGTGAATCCCCTTTTCTCATATAATTAGTTGTAGATGGTTTATAATTTAATTTCTCTATCTTCTACCTTTCTTTATTTCTTGTTTTTGGGCCATCAAGGGGCATATATACTCTGATGTAATAGTGTTTAAGTAGGATCTTATAACTGTTTTATTGCTTTATTCATATAATTTTGGTGTTTTGAGTGTTTATATTATTATAAATGTATTAAAATTATTTTTATATTAACAAAGTGAATGGATTGACATATCAATGCCAAGCATACCATATAAAAATAGGGCTCAACTTCTGAACTCATTATGATGAGAGATTGGTAATACTAGGAACCTTGCATCTCTTTGATCAGTGTCTCAGAATATATTTGAATGGTGACTTCTTTGTTCTTTCCTTGCCTTTTATGGCTTGGCAAAGAAGTGTCGAAACACACATTGAAAATTAAGGGTAAAACTCAATAAGTTGCTCACACCAACCATCACTTGTGAGCTTGTATTCGTAAATACTTTTCAACCCTTGATGGTTGATGGTATCAGTAATGAAATCCTTAGCTCCATATGACCTTTAGAGTTCATTATTTGGTCAACCATCACTTGTGAGCCTGTATTGTACCATATAAAAGGGTTCTTGCCCATTTAGTAGTACCACTACACTCCATTAGATTGTATTGGGAGATATTTGAAAGACTCTCACTAACAAGAACCTTTAAGTCATAAGCCTAACTAAAACCCATGTTATGACCCTAATAAGTAATAATCTCCCCTAGGATTGATAATAATTTCAAGCATGATCCAAATGTACTATGCGTATAAAGGGGCATATAACCCTCCCCAAGCCCAAGTTGAAAAGCCCAAAAGGTTTATATGGTCAGTTAGTTCAGATCGAACTCTGAATGCATTCACTTGATGATAAAGGACTTCAGCTCCACGTGTTGAATCTTATAGTTAAGGTCCATGTCTTAGGATAGTTGAAGTCTGAGCCATGAGGGAACTACACTATTGGAAGGCATGTTCTTGTACCTGTGTTTGTAACTTTACGATTGTTATGCTAATAACTTGTTATTGGAAAGCAAGTTCTTGTGCTTTTGTTTGTAGCTTTACGATTGTTATGCTAATAACTTGTTGCATCATGCATCATTCTAGCCTCACTATTTTATGCAGTCATTTAGGAACATCTCCAAATATCTAACTCTGAACCAAAGCCAATTACTCTTGAAAAGGGACAGGGGTGAAGGTATGGATGAGGAAGATCAACTTTCACCCAAGATTTCAAGACATTTTGGATGTTTATTTATGATAAATTGATCTATTTAATCATGCGAATTTTATCAGTGGAGTGGAGTGAATTGTAGACTTGCAGAATTTTAAGGAATTTTAAGAAATACATTGATTCCTAATATTTCCTTCACATTATTCTTTTTCTACATTAAGTAAAATATTCACATTAAAATATTTTTAATTCACCAAAAAAATATATTTTTAAAAAATACAAGTTCAATAAGAAAAATGCATATCCGCAACCCACGCAAAGCACAAGCTCACAACAAAACCAGTACACTATAAACTTGTTTCCCACACGTAAAATTACAAACATAATACCGGCCCGGCAAACTGTGGTACGGCAGCTAATAATATTCATGTAGCTAATATAAATATTTCAAAACTGTGCACAACATAAAAGCCAATTGTTCCATCATTTTCAGATGTCAAGCTAAACAAGGCAGACCCTCAACATATGAACATGGCACATTTTGTGCCGTATAAAATATAGTTGAAGTGTTGAATGTACATGGAACCAAACCTAATAGAAGGCAAATTGCAATCACATCAGTAGCTGAAGCAAAGCAGATTGCTGATAAAATCTCAATGTACCCAAGAAGCTCACACTACATCTGGAGGAACTACAAAACTCTCGCATTTGATTAAGTATCAGAATGAAGCTGAGCTCGTTCTCCTAAGCTGATATTTAAGTTCGGTTGAAGGTTCGCAGGGAAACATCTTCTCAAATTCCTACAAACAAAATGAACAAGTGTCAGGATTGCAACAGCTTGGAAGCATAAAATGAGTATTACTTCTAAAAGAAACCGATGACAGACAACATTGAATGCATTTAAACAAAGTGCGCCTATGGTAATAGTACTACTGAATTCACACTGGCCAAAAAATTGTGCAGAAAAAAATTGTGTTAAATAATTGACTTCTAGTTTTCTCACATGACCAATAAATGCACTGCGATATATAGATATAGGGAGAAAAACCACAAGACAAATGATATTTGTTTATGCTTCATCAATGGGATTCTTTAACAAAGAGATTCAAAAGAGCAGAACACTATTGTTGTATATTACAACTGTGGAATAACATTGATATTGGCTGCTCAAACTCAAATAGCTCCCTTCTTTGCTACAAAGACAGGGTTTGTTAAGGTGATGTTTGGCTGTGTAGTTGGGGCCTGAATACACAGCCAAACTGTATCCAACTATTCAGGATACAACTATCGAGAAACTGATGGCCTGTTTACTTACAGAAAATTTTTCTGTTTTCATTTTCTAATTCTCATTGAAAATGAAAAGTTTTCATTTTCAAAAAAAAACTGAAAAATAAGTAAAAAACGCGTTTATTTACTATATTTTAAAAACTATTTTCAATTTCAAAATATGGAGAATTTGTTCATTTAACAACAATGATGATGGTAGTTTGTTATGATGTAAAAACTAATGGTAAATGATGGTGATGGTGAAGGTGAAGGTGAAGGTGAAGGTGAAGATGGTGATGGTGGTGGTGGTGGTGGTTGTGGAGGTGGAGGTGAAGGTGGAGGTGGAGGTAGTGGTTGTGGTGTCGGTGGCAATGGCGGTGGTAGTTATGGTAACGAAGGAGATGGTGGAGGTGGAGGTGGTGGTGATGGTGATAATGATGGAAGTGGTAGTGGTGATGGTTGTGAGGTGATAGTATTTTTACTTGAAAAAATTAATGAAGTAAATTTTAGAAAACATTTTAAACTTGTTTTCTAGTTTTCTTTTAAAATAATGAAAACAGTGAAAACATTTTTTTAATGAAAATTTTGTAAAACAGTCAAAGTAAATACAAAATCTTATTTTCTGTTTTCATTTGAAAAGTTTTCTAGAAAACTGGAATAATTTTCCCCAAGTAAACAAACTTTGAGCCACCTAGCTATCAGAGTCTACAAGTACTCAAGAAACTATATGCATACAACAATTTCCCAGAGGAAGCATTGATATCCTCCTTTGAATAATCCAAGAATTCACCCAACCAGTTGGATCTAATGAAGAAGTTAAGCTCCAATTCACACACACGCTGGCAAACTGAGGCGAATTTCAAGTAGCTACTTATCTCAAAAGTTTATTATAAGTTATTGAGGTATAACAAGAACATTAAGACTTATGACAACAAGAAGTTAAATTCCACCAACATAAATGAATGCACATATGAGTAATTAATTTGTATTTACTAATAATACAAACAACATTTGGGCTCCTAGTAGAACTAGCACCATTATTTCAACGGGCTATAAATGAAGTGTCAGGCTCCATTTGTTTTACGGAAAATAATTTGCCTATGGAAAATATTTTCTAGGAAAATCAATTACTTTCTATTGTTTGATTGTAACACTGAAAACCAGATAGAAAATATTTTCTAATGTTTGGAACACACAAGAAAAACAAGGTTTGTTGCTTGTTAATAGAACAAAAAACTATAATTTCAAATATAGACATAATATACATATGAAATTTTCATATTAAACAACCACGATAACAAATTATATTCTAATAATAATAAAACCATCCATCAATTACATTTCCACAGTAATAAAGTTATAAATTTGAAATAATAATAATTAAAGTTCCAGAATGATCCATAAATTCCCAGAAAAAATATCATCCATTAATTACTTCCACCTACATACCCCATCACAATTCATTAAGAGCTATAAAGGCAAATGTATAAGATATAACTACAAAAAACCTAGGCTAAAGAACAAAACAAATGAAACCCAAAGCTTATTAACAGGACCAGCAGAGAACTAGGACCGAGACTTGCCAAAGAGCAAGAGAAAGAAAACAGAGCAAGCACAATTATTTGAAGAAGATAACAACAAAGATCAAAGTGAAGCTGTCCAAAGCTATAATAATTCACTTCTTTATCATTCTCTTAGGCATTTCATCAAACAAGTATAATGCACTTTCATTCATAGGCTTCATCACCAACAAAAAATACATGCAGACAATTTTTAATTCAAAAATAACTTATGAATACCCATTCAAGGAATAACTTCAACTTACCTTAAGAAAAAGACTGTAGAAAGAAAATCAATTAATGATCAATTAATGCATAAGAAAACCACAAAAACTAGAAAAATATTAATCAAAACGACCTTGAAAATTGGGTAAAAAAATATTGTTAACAATAACCTTGATGGTGATCAGACCGTAAATAGCCGCAGGTGGACTGAGGATTGCTTAGATTTTCCAGTTGACTTAACTGGAAAATAATTCTTTGTTTGACTTCATTTTCTCAAGCATACCAAACACTGAAAGACAAGGAAAATATTTTCCACAAAATATACCGAGCCTCAATAATCAGGCCATTTCCAATACAAGGAATAGAAGTAAAACCTAAAATCAAATTTTAAGATCAAGGAAAAGACATCCTATCATGTCAAGACCATATATATACCTGATAAGAGGAATTGGAATCTGAATCTAGTTTGCAAGACTTATATATATATATATATAAGTCTTGCAAACTAGATTCAGATTCCAATTCCTCTTA
>CATKHJ011090481.1:0-64836 GCA_949750685.1 Vernicia montana
ATATATATATATATATATATATATATATATATATATATATATATATATATATATATATATATATATATATATACACTAGTAATTACAATATTCATGAATTTCATGTATAGCGACATGGTATATGAAGTTGTGAAATGTTTAAATTCCATCAATTTCTGGACTATCTTAACTTTTAAAATTTTACTATGCACCATAAAGAAAATGAATATTATCTCTATATTAAATGATTCTAATCAATGAAATGTACAATAAAACTCATATGTAAGTGAGATATATATATATATATATATATATATATATATATATATATATATATATATATATATATATATAACCGAATCGGACTGAATTGATTCAATCGATTTAACAGAAAATCGAATCAGAAATTAGTATAGTTTGATCAATCAGACAGGTTTTGGGAGTTGAAAATTTTTTTGTTTTTTTTTTTTTTTAAGGTTATGGATGTTGAACTCGTGATTTTTAGGTTAAAAAAAAAACTCCAAATCACTAACCACTTGATCTAAACATTGTATCTTAGTCATTTACTTTATAATTATGAAAATAAAAAATTAATACTATTATTTACCTAATAAATATATATTATTAATTTAATTACTTCCAGTTCAATTTCGATTGAACTTTTATTTTTACCGATTTTAAAATCGAACCGAATTTGAAAACTATGATATATCTTTTTAATTTGAAAACTATAAAACTATGAGAATAAAAATGAAAATCATGTGGTGGATCAAACTTTTTAATTTCTAGCTGCCCCTGACCTATCTTTTCAAGAAACATTATCATCAATTTTCCTTCTAATTCACTCCTAATTGGTCCACAGAACATGACCCATTAGCTCATAATACCCAACTTGAAATTGCATACAAAAGCCTTTTCATATGCAATTTATATGAAGGTCTTCTCTAATCTTGTTTCTCATATATCATTGGCAATATTTTCAAGTCCTTTGTCATAATCGATCCCTCCAATATTCCCATGTCCAAATTAAGGGTATATGACCCACATTCACTAACTCAAATGGCATTTCATATCCACTTCATGAATAAGAAGTAGCATTTTCTTAAAGGCTAAAAAATAAAAACATGAGTTTGAATAAGTTAACATTGGCTTAGAGCTTTCATAAAATCCATGCTCTTTTAATTTTTAATTTTTTTTTTTAATTTTTTCTATTGGAAAGCCTAATATAGACTTGCACTATCTAATAAATCTAGCCGATTTCCTTTTCTTATAACATCTTCGCAAAAATAAAGAAATCAATCAATATTAAATTTAACTGACAAACTAATCGAATTTACATAAAATGTAGGCAATAGGCCGCATGCATATCACTCATCATCTATGAAATGAAATGTACAAATTTTTCTTTCTTTGTTTATGTTTTTTTTTTTTTTTTTTTTTTCATATGATGACTTTGAAAAGAAGCAAAAAAAAAGACATTATAAGCCGCAAAAGTCACATTTTTAAAAGGAGAGAAGAGAGGGAGAGGGAGAGGGAGAGGGAGAGGGGAAGGGGGTCCAAAAAATGTCTGAACCAAAGGTGAAAGGCCCTGACTATTGAAAGAAAAAGGGTTGCTTTTGGATTGAAAGGACCATTTAAGCAAATATCAAAGAAAACATGTCTTAGACATAAAGGAATCAATCACACACACTCTTGAGTCTTGAAAGCTTTAATTCATGGCCTCATTTTTTTTTCATTTCTTGAAAATCATCACTTTCATCTTACTCCAATCTAAACCTTGAGATTCCTCATTCTACCTTTTTTTTTTTTTTTTTTTTTTTTTTTTTAATTTTTAATTTTTTTCACTTTTCTTTCCTTTCTTTTTCCCATTTCTTTTGGCAAATCTTGAAGTTACTTTCTACTGTTTATAGTATCATAAAGAGATAACAAAAATTAAAGTTATTTAGCCCTTTTAGTTTGTGAATTAAACATGGTTGTAAAGTGTGACAATTATGGATTAACTTGTATCTTCTCCTTTAATTAATAATATTCCCCTTGGATCCACCACCATTTAATAGTTTTTGACTTGATTGGGTTCACTTCTTGGAGAGTGTGGGTCATTGTAATTTCTTCTAATTTTTTTATTTTATTTTATATATATACATATACATATATTATATAAATTTAAATATCATCAAACTAATGTCATATAGTGAAATTAATTGTAAGAAATATATATTCCCTCAAAACTATTTAAAAAGCTCGTTGGAGAGAGATTTTGAATTTGAATATTTTATTTTTTATTAAATACGAGACTTATTAAAAATAAATGTGATGTCTCATAAAAATTTTCTTCTTCCATTTAACATTAATCACTAATAATTGCGATATCTTATGAGAACAATTAACTATGCGAAACCCCAATAAAAAAAATATTTAAAAATTAATTAAACAACCGGACAAAATCATAACTATATAATTATTTTAAAAATAATGTACTTATGGTTTTTTGGTTGTTTGGTACCTTCCTCAATTATTTATGTTTTTTTTTAAATTTATTTATTTATATTACGAAATAAATATTTATATTGAATTAATGAATTACTGATTTAATAATATTTTTCAACATCAAATTCTTTTAAGCTAAACTATGAAATTTGATTAAAATGAAAAAGTAAACAAAATTACAAAAGTCCATTGAAAAACCCAAAATGATAAGAGAAAAAAATTTAAAATTTTGAAAACAATATTATTAGTTGGGAATCTTTGAAGAGGTCACTCTAATCATTCAAACCAGCTTTTGCAATTATTTATGAACAAGTTCAACTAAAGTTGTAATGGGAAAAGCACTTTCAGATTAAAGTTGAAATCTTATAAGCATAGGATAGGAGAAGAGAGGGGTAATAGACAGTCTTTTTTATGAGATTGCTGCCCCAAGTTATTTATTTATTTTTATTTTTATTATATAATAAAATATGAGAGAGAAGAAGGTGAAATCTATTCTAGTTTTCTGTGCCCACCCTTGGCTAAGATCCATGTGCTATTGTCTATGCCCTTTTTATTATCTTATATATTACTCCAAAGGAATCTTACTTTTATATTTTTTTCAACTTTGATTTTATAAAATTAAAATACTAATAATAATAATAATAATAAAAAAAAAAAAGTCATAATGAGGGTCATAAACTCATAATGTTAGGCAAACTTTAATTTGAACCAAACATCCAACATTCACTTGTATATATGCTTCATGTTTTGGGTAAATTATTAGGGATTATATATTTAGGATTTAAAAATTAATTAATTAATTTTGTGTACTATATATATATTCTTTTTAATTAATTAATTAATTAATTAATTATCATCTCTTATCCACTTGGACAGCTTTATTTAATCTATTCTTTCCATAATTGTACTATACCCATGTATTTGTGGATTCCTTTGTCTTTATAATTATGGTCTTAATCCATTTACGTTCAGTCATCAGGCCCTTGTCCTGGTGGTCATGTGCCAATGTTGCACATGTTGAAAGAACTCGGTTGGAGTCCCTCCTTGATAAATCTTGGTAATTTTCAAGTTTGCCTCAAGCTAAAGTCTCTCCCTCCATTTCTTGTACTCTGGAAAAAAAAAAAAAAAAAAATCCATTTGCTTTCATTTAATTAAAAGCAATTTATACTTTTGTCTACCCAAAAGAGACCAGGAGATTCAACCAAAAATAAAAATAAAAATAAAAATGGGAAACAGAGAATTATATGCTTTTAAAACTACTTACTTAAGGTTCCTAAAGCAGCATTCCACTTATTTGAACTTGGAAATTTCAATTTACATGTCTTGAAATTAAATTTTAATTAATCTTAAAATGGTAAAAATTTTGACTTAATTATTATTTGAGATGATAGTAATTATAATTAGATACAATTTTCTTAAAATTATAAATTAAATTTATGTACTTAACTTTATTTGAATTAATGCTTTTGAACCAATGCCCTAATAAGCCCTAGCTGCATTGTTAGAAAAACACTTTGATATAACTTTATAAATTGTAATAATAAATTCAATTGGTTTTTTACAATATCAAATTCATAAATATTTAAACAGAGATGTTTATCTGTAATTGTCCTTATATTAATTTCAAGAATACCATACAAATGATATTGTTGTGTACTTGAGGTACTAAATAAATATAAATGTACTTGATGAAAAACAAAATAATTAAACCTTCAATTTCACAAAATATTTAATTACAGGTATACTATATATGTTTTTATTGAAGCATAAATGAGCTAACCTGACAAAATATACTTTAAAAATAAAAGAAGTAAATTGTAGTTTCCTTATGATTATTTACATATATTACAATTTGCAACCATAAAAAATAAAATAAAAAATAAAAAAAAAAACAGCATCAAACATATTTGTACTTGGCTTAGCTATACATGGACCCCTTCAAACAGATAGAAAGAAGGAAAAAGAAAGAATTCTAAGAGTATATCTGATGAATGGTCTCTTTGATTTTACTAGTAAATTTGATGGGCATGAGATGTGAATCTTTTTCCTCTACATTTCTATGTTATGTTAAGAATTAGAAATAGTCATTGTACATTTCTATGTTATGTTAAGATTTAGATTTAGAAATAGTCATATATATATATATATATATACCTCATTTCTGCAAATTAGGGCAAGAAATTATAACTTTCTTGAAATTTTTCACCTAGCTTAGCAAAAAGTATAATATATCAGAATGAAACAATGTTTCTGCAAAGGCAAGCAAGAGAGATAAAAACTAAAAAGGAAAAAAGTTTTCTACCCAATTAATATATAAACTACAAATTAATTGATTGAATTCCTGATTTCAGACAGGATAAACAACTCAATTACTGATCTGTAAATCTAATTATACTTTTCTTATGGGCAGAATTACATGGAAGCTAGGGGCTCCTCAAATTTTATTTTTCTACTATATATATATTTTATGTATATATAATGAAAAATAAATTTTTTAATTTTTAATTTTTATTATATGTATATTTCACCATAACACATAAATATTTTTATCATATAATCATGGCACTCAAAATTTCTATTTTTTCCAATAAAGTTAACATTTTTTCTTTATATTACACCACTTATACATACATATATATGGTTTCATATAATTATTTCATACTCAAGTCAAAATTTAATTAATAAAAGAAAACTTTTCAATTTTCATAGCTAGCTACTTGACAAATTATTGAAAAAGGGGTGGCCACTTTCTGTGAAAGAGAAGAAAAGAAAAAAGAAATAGGGTGTATCTAACTACCATTTCCGTAGCAACCCTAATTTTTTTTACTCAAAATATATGAGATAAATAGGTTATTCTACATTTGTGTTAGAAATTATTGAACCTGTACTTAACCTAAAATTAAATTTAAAACAACTAACTGTAATGCCATCTAATCATAAGTAGAAAAAAAAAATTACCCCATTCGTCCCATAATAATAGGTTTACTTTCTTTTTTCATTTGTCCCAAATTATAGTTCACTTTCTTTTTCGATAGAGTAATTAAATTATTAGTTTTTTAATATGCCCATATTTAATGTGCATTTTTATTAATATGAGTCATTTAGTTTTAATAAAGGATAAAATCATGTGCCCAGAATCTAATTAGTTAGAATGACATTTTTTGTAATTTTTAGGGTTAGTAAATGAGATACAACTATTTTCATTGATTAAAATATCTTTTCCTTATCAATTAGGTTTAGTAAAAATTTGAAAATTTTCATTCTCTCACTACATTTAAATTAGCTGTAATTTTCAAGAAAAAATTATTATCTCTCATCATTAATGTGCAATTCAACTTCCAAAGAAAAAAAAATTAGAAAATTATTCTTATACATAAAAGATTATTTTATTTATTATTTTTATATAGATGAATGAATCATTCATCAATACTTATGCAAGTTATTCTTATTGATTTTTTTTTCTTTTTAGTTAATTTTGATGTATGATTAATATTTTATCTTAGTATAAATAATTCAATAAAATTATATATATATATATATATATATATATATATATATATATATATATATATATATATATATATATATATATATATAAAACGTCGTGTAGAATCCTACTAATTATAATGACAAATTAATTAATAATTCTTAATCCTAACTCTTATTGAAATTTCTTTTTTCTTTTTAGTTAATTTTGATATATAATTAATATTTTGTCTTAGTATAAATAATATAATAAAATTATATATACATTGATAAAAAAAACTGTGTAAATCTTACTAATTATAATAACTAATTAATAATTCCTAACCCTCACTCTAAAAGAAATTTAATTTATTTATATACAAAATTCTAATAAACTTTTCAATTATAAAAAGCGTATTTTATTTATATTGAAACGCATGCAAATTTTGTAATTTATTGTATCAAAAAGATAAAAAAAAATGACTTATTAATTAAATTTTTTTAATTAAATAAATATATTTTTATTTTTATTTTTCGAACTATATTTTAAAGGTATTTTATTAGAATTTTAATTTTTATTATTGTCTTTAACTATTATACGCTAATTTTGTAAAAATCTATCTAAGTTGATATAACTTTTACTTATTCTTCTTCTTTTTTTTTTTTTTTTTAATTTCCTACGTTAATTTCAATTTATTATCAATTCTATAAGAACATTAAATTTACTTTAGTTATTTTGAATTTTCTCAATAATCTTTTTCACTTACAATAAAATTTTTATATTTTAGTTCACTAGTTTTTATACTATGTTACTAATTTTTATAAAAATTTATATATTGTAATTGCTCATATTGAAATTAGTTCACTAAGTTTATCTTTTATAAATTTCAGAAAAACTTATCCATAAGACTTTACAAAATATTTAATATTACAATTAAAAATACAATCATAATATTTTTCTCATGTACAACTTCTATATTTTCAAACAAATATAATTAAAATGTATTTTGATATTATTATTAGAATAAAAATTAATACATTATTTGCTAGATATATTATATATAATTTTTTTTTTATACATTTAAAATTTTGCCTCCCATTATATTGAAAAATTCTTAAGTAAGTTTGATGTGGTGACTAGGTTCACTTGAAAATTTTTCATTATATCACTTCATGCATTCATCATAGGCTACTTGTTTTTTTAATTGTATCAATGCAAATTAACTATTAAAATGATAATAATTAAATATTAAAATGTCAATTGATTAATCAAACAAAATATGATATAATCTTAATAGTTTGATCTCCATATGAAATTGTACAAGCAAATGTCATACCTATAACATTTTGGATAAGTGCAAATATTCTTTTTAAAACATATAGAATTCAAATTATTCAATAAAACATTAACTTTATTGGTTCAATAAGCAAGTTTGTTTTTACTAATTTAAGTATAAAGTTGGATTTAAAAATATTAAATATATTTGTGATGAAAATTGTTAATTTATGAATACCCATCAAAATACTAATGCCTAAAAATTTATTTGATTTGTATGTACTATTGATCATATAATAAAAGGAATTATAATAAAGAGAATTAAATTATATTAAATAATTATAAGTTGCATATTAGTATAAAGATTATAATTTAAAATGATTTTTAAGATTGTATCATTACATACATAAGCTACTAGTAAATGTAAATGTGTCTATACATTATAAAATAATTTTTTTTTCTTATATGATAAAAAACTTATATGTTTTATATAGTAAGTATTATTAAATTTTACTTAATTACTAAAATATTTAAAAATATATATTAAACTTGAATTAAGTGTTAAATTTGAATTAAGTGAAAATTTTAAATCATAATTTAATTAAATATATAGTGAATGTTATATATGATAAATTAAGATTAGTGTAATTTATTAAAATTCACAATTGAATAAAATATATATTAAAATAAAGTAAAAATATAAGTAAATAAAATAATTAAAAATTATGAGTAAAAATCATATTTAAACATGATAAATGGTAAGTGTTCAAATGATACAAACAATATAATTTTTTTTCTCTAATTTTAAACTATTAATAATTAGTATATTCATTAAACTTTCAAGTAATTAATATAAATAATCAAAATTAAACACAATAAAAATTATTATTATAAATCTATATATGAAAAAAAATAATAATAAAGACATGTAAATTTAGAATGTGATGAAAAAATAATTAAATTGACAATAAAATACTCCATCCGTCTCAAATTAATAGACAAACTTTTTATAATAGGCATCCCAAATTATAGGCACATTTTCATTTTAGAAGAGTAGTTTAAATAGTATTTTACTAAAATATTATTATTTATTTAACATTGGTATTGAGAAACTCATTATTTAAATTAGTTGTATTTATATTTTCAAAAATACATTAATTAATATCCACTAATACAAAAGTTGGGTTCTAAGAAATTAATCTTTTTGAATTGTGAGTTACTGCAATGGTACTTTTAGAAAAAAAAATTAAAATTAATGATTTTAACCTCTAATTATTAATTTATGTAAAAAGTTAATTGTACCTATCAATTTGAGACGGAGAGAGTATTATTAATTATTAAATATTTAAATTCACAAGAGAATAAAGTTAATGAATAATAGTTAATACACATCTCTTTTTTACATATTGGAAATTATGAAATATTTATGAGTTTGTCTAATGATTTTGGAGGGAAAGAATAAGGAAGAAGAGATGAATTTTTTTCGGCAACAATACCATTAGTTTTGCTAATAGATATTTTAGTCATTTGCAAGTTATTAATGCTTATTTCTAAAATTTTAACTAATTAGATTCTGATAATTTAATATTGTCCTTTAATAAAATAGTATGAGTCATGTAATATTAGTGAATGAATATATTAAGAAAATGGTATTAATAAAATTTATTGATTTAACTACATTAACTATATTTTTCTTAATTTATGTGAAAGTTAAAACATGTCTATTTTTATGGGAATGAGGGGTAAAAATTTCATAATATGAAATTCAGAAGTTAATCATTAGCATCTCTTGTTAAAAACATCAAATTTGAGTACAAACACGTGCAACACCTACTAGACAATCATGAGGTTAAACGTCTTAAATTTCAATTGGGAGATTAATAATATCTCAAAACAATTGCAATTTCTAATTACTCAAAAGTTAAAATTAGATTAGAAGATTAATTTTCCTTATTAGCAATTCACAAAGCCAAGCACATGCCATTTTTGTTGTTCACCAATAAATTGAAGGGCCAATAAGTAATTACAAAAATTTAATCTATCGAAACTTAATAATTACGCTTAACGCCAACTGGACATTTATATAAAGCCGTAACACCAACCTCCCCCGTTTTGTAATTCAGCCTATGTTTGGTTTGAAGGAAAAGTGGAAGGATGGAAAAGGGTGGAAGAAAGTGATGAAAGATAATTAATTTTTTCTTATTTGATTAGAGGAAAAAAATAAAATGAAGAAAGACATTTAATTCTTCCTTTCTCATGGGACTCATAATTTTATATCCTCTTAAATTGAGTAAAAAGGACGAAGGAAAAGGAAATATTTTAAATAATTACAAGTTTGTTTTTAATTTGTCACAAAAATTTAATATCATGTGTGGCTTTTTAATCAATATATAAAAAATAAAATTCACTTTTCTTCTTTATCTCTCTCCATTTCTAAATAACAAATAGTAGTTATTCATCCCAGTGTTATTAAATCCAGTTTGAATGTCAATCCGGTCTATAAATTGAATCAATGGTTTAATCATCGTGTCGATAGTTAAACCGGTAGGTCAATATAGTTAATTAAATTTATAATTTATAATTTTATATAATAAAATTTATATAAAAGATTAAAAGATTTATTAGTACATAAACTTTTACTCAAAATTAAAAATCAACAAACTTCTAATTAATCTAAGTCTCAAAATATTAATAAACAGTTAAATACTCAATAATTTTAATTTACAAACATAAAAAAAATGATTCAGGGTTTAGGATTAGTGATTCAACTATGAAATCTATAAGTTGAATCAGTGATTCAACTACCGAATTGATTATTTTTTTTTAGGTAAATGTCTCGTCTGATCTAATTATAAATCCGATTCAATTTAATATTCGGTTCATGGGCCAACGGGTTGACCCATCGGCCGGGCCAATTTCAATAACTATAAATCATCCTCTCTCCCACCTTCTCCTTTCTTTCCTTTTTTAATTTTCATCCCTCCAACCAAACATACCGTTCAGCGAACGGATTCTAACTTCCACCGTACGGATCCATATACAAATTTTCACCCCTTAGGATAGAATCATTACTGGAGCACTGTTAATTCTTCCGTTAACGTGTGCAAATGTCCCCGTAGACTTCAAGTATTTCGGAGCATTCTCTTCAACGGCCTTTACGATCTGTATAACGGCGCCGTCAAATTTCCCGTTACGGTATATTCTCCGTCACTGTTAACGGAAACTCATGGACCACCAATAGCATCCCCACCACGCAACCAAAATAACACCAATTTAGCAATTCACTTGTCCTTTTAGCCTCTCTCTTCTCTTCTCTGCCTTCTCAAAGCACAATCCTCGCCATTAAAACTCCTCTCTCCCATCATCACCATCATCATCAATACAAAGCACAAACAAACAAGATAAAGAGAGAAGAGAAGGTCAGGAATAGTACTGTTGAAGGAGAATTGCGGAGATTTCGATGATGGAAATGGCTCAGGTTGGAGTTCGAACCAGAGCTAGAGCTTTGGCTTTGGCGGCCGCCGCCGCTGCAGCTACTGCTGCTGTTGCTTCTACTACTACTCCGAGAAAAAGGAAAGTCAAGAATCAAGAATTAATTATGTCTACATCGTATATTGAACTAAGAAGTAATACCAGTACCAGAACCAGAAGACGCGTCATGATTAATAATACTCCTGAGAATTCAGTTTCAGTCTCACCGGAAGTTAATCCCGGTCACCGGACTGTTATTAAGAATAGATGTTCTAGTAATAGCTCGGATCACGCTTCGGCTTCTTGTTGTTCGAGTAATGGATCAAGTCATGATCATGAGAGAATTAAAAATAAAATTTCAGATCTGGAGGTGAAATTTCAATTCTGAATTTATGAATTCCACTTGAATTTTCGGTTTGTCCCGCTTTAATTGCTTGCTTTAATTTCTATTATTATTATTATTATTATTTGGTTCTCTGAATTTTGATTTTTTTTTTTTAAACTTTTGCAGGATGGGAGCGTTGAAGTTGAAACGTCAGTGTATTATAGCTGTAGAGAAAGGTTTCACTATTTTTTAAAAAAAAAAATTAATTCAATTTTCAATTGTTAATGTTAACTCACACGTCTCTTCATTTTCGAAATTCAAACTGTCACCGATCCATTTAATTCTTCTTCCGTTTTAAAAATTTTCTCTCTATGCTTGTCTCACTATTATTATTTAATTTAACTAGTTGTACACTTGTCTAGTAGTCTTAATTTTCATCTTCTTTGCACGCGCAGCAGAAGAGAGACCACGCCGTCAAGCCAGCTTCGACCAGAATCATCAGACGAACTGGATTCCACGGCTAGACCATCATCATCGGAGGCGAATACTCGCCGCAGATCAGAGACTAAGAAAATGCCAACGGAATCTGAACTCGATGAATTCTTCACAGAAGCCGAGAAAAATATCCAAAAACAATTTGCAGACAAGTAAGGAAATTAAATTAAATTTTAGAATTCAGAATTCAAATTATATCATGCATGCGCATTTGTCATTATTTTAGCATCAATTTTTGAATAATGTGTTTGTTTAGTGAGAAAATGAAGCGCCATAACCGAGAATCTAAAAGTGGAATGAAATTCAAATTTTTCCCTTTTTGTTTTCTGATGGCCAGGTATAATTTTGATATTATCAAGGACGAGCCATTGCCAGGACGGTACGAGTGGGTGCGATTAAAGCCATGAAATCAAAAAAACAAACAATGGCTTTGTATTGCTCATTTTATCACCACTACTTTAGGTACTATTGCTTCTAAATTTAAATTTCTAGCGAGCTAGTTGTTTCTCTAGGTTATTTCTTCGTCTTTTATTTCTCCCACTCATAATTCGTGGTTTAATCAATCATGTACAGTTCTCTTTCCTTCTCTATCAGTAATTAGAATTTTTAGTTTCTGTTTGTTCCTTTTTTAATAGTTTATTACTATATGGAGAGAATGCTTGTTTCTGCAAACAAGGAAGAGAATTTTTTTTACAGAAATTGCTAAGAGCAAACAGTTGAATAACGATTCTTATAATTTGTTATATAATATGTCTAAAATTTATTTATTTATTTCTTTCTGTCTGTTTGTCTGCTAAATTTTAATATACTTTGATTACTGTTATCACAGTTTCCATTTTATCTGCATTAGCTTCCTTTTTCTCTTTGAGAGAAAAAACTGGAATCTTTTTAGCTCGTCGTTTTCCTTTGGAAAACTGTATTTTTCTCTATTTTGGATTTTTTTAGATATCTCTTCATTTATTAAGGAGTGGAATTTTATTTTTATTATTATTTTTTTTTTAATAAAAATCATAGAGGAAAAAAAAATATCAGAATTTTTTCAGAAGAAAGAGAGAGATCAGAGATGGGTAAATGGTGGAATTTGGTGGAAGAGAGGCAAGTGCACGCACCATGCCGTCTAAGGAACGGACACGTGTTGAGAAATTGAAAGCCTATCTTATCCCCATGTGAAAGTGCTCTTAAAAGTTTGTTTTTAACCAATTCGAATTTCACGGTTTGCTTTTTTCGGTTCTAGAATTATTCTGTGGCTGTGGCCTGTGGCCACCTTAACTAGGGAAAGGGTAATTATTGAGTATAAAATTATTGAAAATAATACACATGAGAAATAAAAAGTAATCAAATTCATGTTGTATTAATAACATTATTTTTTTATGAAATATAAATTTTAATTATCATTTGTTGTTTTTGCCCTTTTGTTTTAAAATTTAATTATAAGTTAAGAAAGCATTAAGGGTTTAGATTCACATATTGAGTAATTGTTATAGTGAGCTATGAGTTGTTCATATTTAATGGGTGTAATTAATTATAAAGTATTAGGATTTTAGGGTAATGTTTAGTTCAATTGTTATAGTCAGCAGCTATGGGTTATTCGTTTTAGAGTATTGACTATGAGTAATAATTCAATTACAATTACCATAAATGTTGAAGTTATATAATTCAATTACCATAAGATAGCCAACAATTAATTTCTTTCATTTATGATCATCATTTTAGCCAAGAAATTATGATATCGGTTAAATGGGCAGGACACATATATATAAGCTTGAAATCACATGCATCTAAAACTGTAAATAAATATTTGAAGGCTTGCTTGTTATCAAACTCTAAGCCCCTTTGGTTGGAGAGGCTCTGAAACCATATCATAGAATCACACAACCTAAAAATTCAAATTTATAGGTGAGAGTCTTAAAAATAGTTTATATTTCTAACATTTTGATTTTATTTTAAAAAGATAAATAGTTTTTTTTTATTATTATCAAAAAGATTTTAATCTTATTACAATTTTTTTCACGTGTAAAAACTATTATATTATTTCAAAACACAATATATACCACACATACATATATAAGTGGTGGTGCAAGTGAGCGTATGAGTGAGGAGTGACGGATATGGTGATAGCAAGTTGTGGCAATGACATCGGTGTAGGCCATAATGGTGGTGGTGATGGTGGTAGCGGTAGCGGTAGCATGACAATAGATCACAACAATGGAGAAAATGGGATGATCATTGATGTAATGGTAGGGAAGATGATGATGATGGCAGTGGTGATAATGAAGATGATAGTGGCAACAACAACAGAAGAGGTGAGATAATGTTCATAGCATGAACCATGAAGACGTTGGAGGAGAGGGGGTTGGCGATCACCAAAATGCATGGTGGTAGCGATGATACTGTTAGTCTGATATATAGTGGCAACTGACAAGGGTATAAGAAAAATATAAAATAATTTTTTTTTCATAATTATAAAATAAAATTTGTTAAATCATAATAAATATGTTGTTTCTTATAACATCTTTTTATTGAATGATTAAGAAAAAAAATTAAAATTAATAAAAATCATTTAAAATTAATGTGTTTAAAAAAAAACAGAAATTAATTAGAACAATAAATAAACCTCACTTATAACTTCTAAGTTTCTCATCTTTATTTCCATTGAATTATGCCATTGATCAACATGATTAATTTAAACAAAATAATTATGATTGAAGTAATAAAGAGAAATTTTTTTAAATTGACTTACTTTTTAAATTGACTTACTTATAGTCTTAGAGTGACAATATAACCATAGAAAAATATAATTATTTTAAGCATGTTAATTACAATTATTCGTTCTTAAGAATAATTTAATAGAGATTTTTCACTATCATTAAAAGTCCTAGTTTAGTCATAATAATCATGACTAATTGCACCGATTCATCACCTAGATATTCCAAAGCAGGGTGACAGTGAGTATGAGCTAAATTTTATCTATACTAAGTATAGAATCAATCAAATAAGATAAGAACACATAGAGTAAAAATTTTTAAACTTATCATTATTAGTGTATATAATGATTAAATATTTGAATTTTAATTTTTTTGTTGTCTTTTTTTTTTCTTAAAAACTTTTAATATAAAAAATTATTTTTTTTCAATATTACTAAATTAAAATTTATCGATAGTAAAAATAAATTTAGAAACATGTTTAATATATTTTGAATTATTTTCCTTTGTATTGTATATAAGATTACAACTCTTTTGCGTACAAAATGTTCAAACGATAGAAGTAGGAGTCTAGGGTTCAACTTGTTGTACTCCTTGTCGCCATGTCTCTGGAATGGGTATAAGTAATTTTCTTATTTAAGCAAGACTCGTAGTCTTGGAACAATATGCCTTGGTTTAAAAAGAAATATTAATCGGCAGTTCAATGAAAAATAGAGACACTAACTAAAGCTTCAAGGCCCAAGCCATAAAATTTGTTCGAGAATCTAAATATTTAATTAAAAAATTTCGTGAAAATATTATTAAATATTTTTAATGTGAGTTAATCAATATGTATATTATTTAAAATTTCGAAAAAAATTCCAAAAAAGAATTTACATAATTTATTTTATAATAAATATTCATCAAGAACAATACTAATTGTTGTTGAAAAGGTATTCTATTTTTTATTATATACGTCTGTTGAATACAAGTTTCTGTATTTATAGTGAATACAAGACTGCTAACTATGGAAACAAATAACTATATACACAAGTTTAGGCTAAGATAATGATGATACATAATTTTAGGGACTGATTAATTGTAATCAGTAATTGATTCTAATTCCATGATGTAAGCAATCAATCCCAAGTGATAGCTCATGCCAACATTCCCTCTCAAGTTGGTGCATGGATGTCTTCGATGCCCAACTTGTCTAGAGAACTACAGAACACCTTGCTTGAAACAGCTTTTGTAAGGATATCTGCTAGTTGCTCTTCTGATTTTATGAATGGGAATTGAACTCTCTTTGCCTCAAGCTTTTTTTTGATAAAATGTCGATCTACTTCAATATGTTTGGTCCTATTATGTTGAACTGGATTTTGTGCAATTTCTATAGCTACTTTATTGTCACAAAATAATCTCATAGTTGGTCCAGATAAATAGCCGATTTCTTTTAACAGCTCCCTTAACCAAAGAAGTTCATAAAGTCCCTTAACCATGCCACGAAACTCAATATCTGCACTAGATAATGCAACCACCTTTTGCTTCTTACTTCTCCAAGTGACCAAGTTACCTCTAACAAAAGTGAAATACCCAGACATAGACCTTCTATCCGTGATGCTTCCGGCCCAATCTACATCGGTGTAACCGTCAATATTCAAGTGGTTATGCTTCCTAAACATGAGCCCTCTCCCTGGAGATGATTTCAAATATCGAAGAATTTGAATTACAGTTTCCATATGCTCTTCACTTGGATTATGCATAAACTGACTTACCAAACTCACGGCATAGCAATATCTGGCCTTATATGCGATAGGTAAATCAATTTCCCTACAAGACGTTGGTATCTTTATTTGTTGGTAGGCACCTGGTCTGGATATTCTCCCAACTTGTGATTTTGGACTATTGGTGTGTTTGCAGGTTTACAATCAAGTATCCCAATATCGACAAACAAGTCAAGAACATATTTTCTTTGTGAGAGAAATATCCCCTGACTTGATCAGGCCACTTCAATTCCCAAAAAATATTTAAGTCATCCAAGATTTTTCTTCTCGAACTTGGTTGCTAAATGTTCTTGTAGGCTTGCAATTTCTTCCTCATCATTTCCTGTAATTATCATATCATCGACATAGATCAAAAGAGTAATGACTAACTCTCCTCGATGCTTTAAGAATAAGGTATGGTCTGAATTGCTTTGCTTGAAACCGCATCTTTTCATGGCCAAAGTAAATCGTCCAAACCAAGCCCTCGGTGACTGTTTTAAACTATATAACACCTTCTGTAACCAACACACTACATTTTGTAAGGCAACAAAACCTGGTGGGATATCCATGTACACTTCTTCCTCAAGGTTCCCATGAAGGAATGCGTTCTTCACATCAAATTGATGAAATGGCCAGTCCAAGTTTGCAGTGATTGATAACAGTACCCTAACTGTGTTCAATTTTGCCACTGGTGAAAAAGTTTCTTGATAATCTATGCCATATGATTGTGTGTACCCCTTCGCGGCAAGTCTCACATTGTACTAATCTATTGTTCCATCAGCCATGTATTTGATATAGAATACCCATTTACATCCTACTACTTTCTTCCCTTCGGGCAGCGGAACAAGTTTTCATGTATTGTTCTTCTATAGAGCTGCCATTTCTTCATGGATTGCTTGGGTCCATTTTGGCTCATTCAAAGCTTCTTGCACTGTATTTGGAATGCGCTTAGAGGATAGCTTGTGCACAAAGGTCTTTAGAGGTTGTGATAGTCTTTGGGTACTGACATGATTAACAATTGGATACTTAGTTCTTCCCTCCTTATGATCCGGTGAATATCGACTTGGTGGCTTGCCACGATTATACTTGAAAGGTAAGTTGTATCCAACAAAAGTATCTTCAATATTATTAAGAAAGGGACATGAGGATTGTACCTCATGATTATTCTCAGGAGGCTGGTCGATTGGTACTAAATCAATAAGAGGTTGTTCTTGTTCTTGTTCATTATCTGTTTCATCACTTTTTCCATTTTGCATTCCCGGAGGCATGTCTTCAGTTCTAGACATTTCTATATTTTTAGCTCTAGTCATCTCCATATTTTTTTGAAAACATGGCCAATTTTCCCAGCTATTCATATTTTGCTCTTCATCAGTCATCTCTCCTCGAAGAGAAGAATTAGAACTTGGTGCTGAAAAAAATATTTTGTTTCAAGAAAAGTAACATCCATGGTGACATAAAGGCGCCTGGTGGTAGGATTGTAGCATCTGTAACCTTTCTTAAGTGTGGCATAGCCCAGGAAGATGCAGCGAACTGCACATGGATCAAATTTTGTTCTCTGATTTCTGTGAAGATGAACATATGTTATGCATCCAAATATTTTTTGTGAAAGAATAAGAACAGATGGTAGTGGCATATGATGCGCGAGAGCTTGTAATGGGGTCTTAAAACTCAATACTCTAGAAGGCATTTGATTCAACAAGTAGACAGCAGCCGTAACTGCATCTATCCAATACCGTTAGGGTGCATTTGCCGCAGTCAAAAGAGCTCGAGTTGTTTCTATAATGTGTTTGTTCTTCCTTTCCGCAACACCATTTTGTTGTGGTGTTTGGAAACATGTTGTCTCATGGTTTATCCCATGTGTTCGAAAATATTCCTGCATTTCCTTGTTGTCAAATTCTCTACCATTATCTGAGCGGAAGATCTGAATTTTGGCAGAAAATTGAGTTTGGACCATAAAATGAAAAAATCGAAAAATTCCAGCAACCTCATTTTTATTTTTCATTAAGTATAGCCAAGTCATACGTGTGTAATCATCTACAAAAATCACAAACCATCTAATGCCTGAAGAAATTGAAATAGGAGCTGGTTCCCAAACATCAAAGTAGATTAATATAAATGGTGTCTCACACCTTTTTGAATTTATTGGATAAGTGACCCGATGACTTTTAGCTAAAATGCAAGTTTTATATTTAAATATTTTATTATCTAAATTGGAGAACAAACTTGGAAACAAGTGTCTTAAGTAGGAGAATAATGGGTGTCCCAACCAATGATGCCATAGCCAAACTTCTTGTTCTTTATCACCATTTCGACCAACATTGTTTGCCCGACCAATACTGAAGTCATCCATGTAGTACAACCCCCCTCATTTAGTACCACGACCAATAATTTCCTTCGTGAGAATATCCTGAAAAAAGCAAAATTTAGGATAGATTACTATACAACAGTTCAATTCTTCGGTAGCTTGTCCTACCGATAACAATTTATTTGAAAGAGCAGGAATAAGTAGGGTATTTGATAAAGAAAGAGTGGGTGAAAAGGCCACTATTCCAGCCCCTGTAACAGGATATTGTATACCATTTGCATTGGTAATATGTGTTCGTCTTGGCTGAGTTATTTTAGTAAAATCTTGTGGATCGAAAGTCATGTGGTCAATTGCCCTTGAATCAATAATCTAACTCAAGTTACCTGATTCATTATGAGCCAAAGAACAATTTGTTGCAGCTAGTGAAGATTCATTTTGAGGTACAAGAGAGAGGTGAGGTTCAGTTGGGGTAGTGCTAACAAGTGCAATACGTCCACCATCACACTTTTTCTTTGCCTTTAGTTCTGCCACCAGTTCGAATATCCATGAAGCTTGAAACAAGTGTCTTTAGTGTGCTTCATGTTCCCACAGTGTGTGCAGCCTCCTTCATCAGCTTGGTTCTTTGGCTTCGTTGAAGTGTTCGACTTCCCATTTGATATTACCTGAAGTGAAAGTCGCTACTATGATTTCTGTCCTCCCTTTGATATTATAGCCACGCTGGTTATGGTCTCTTCTTTTGTTAACATCACCATTTGTCTTAGGTCTTCTCGACGAACATGGGCATAGGCTTGTTCCACTATAGGGAATGGTTGAAGTTGAAGCACATTAGCTCGAATCTTGTCCAAATGATCATCAAGCCCATCCAGAAAAGTATAAACCTTGTCTTCTTGAATCATAGAGTTATATTTTTATATGTCAGCTTCACACCTTATAGGATTTGGATGCCAAAAATCAATCTCTCTCCAAAGGCCTTGAAGAGTGTTGTAATATGTTTCAATTGGTCCACCACCTTGTTTGAGTCTTGTCACTTTCCTCTTGAGATCATAGACTTGTGAGGTGTCAATGCCGTCATAATATGTTGTTGCAATAGCATCCCATACTGTCTTTACCATTGGAAATCTAATGTAGTTTTCAATTAGTTTTGGATCCATAGAATTAATTAGCCATCCATTTACCACCGCATTTTCAGTTCTTCATTTTTTGAAAGTTGGATATGTTTCTGATGGTTGTGGAAGATCTCCATTTATGTATCCCAACTTGTCTTTTCCAGAGGTATACATCTCTACAACTTGGGACTAGAGTCTGTAGTTCGTATAATCCAATTTGATGCCAATTGGTACAGCAACAGGTTCATGGATCGTTGGAGTTGGTGTCTGACGCAACATCTGTGATATTTTGGATGTTATGTCCTCAAGCATAGACGGGTCTGCTTGGGAACTTCATGTTGAAGGGGTATGATCTCCCATATATATATATATATATATATATATATATATATATATATATATATATATATATATATTCTTCTTTTCCTTCTTTTTGTTATTCCACAAAAAGAATCACACAGGTCCTAGAGTATACGCTCTGATACCATGTTGAAATGGTATTCTATTTTTTATTATATACCTTTGTTGAATACAAGTTTCTGTTTTTATAGTGAATACAAGTCTGCTAACTATGGAAAGCAATAACTATATACACGAGTCTAGGCTAAGATAAATGTGATACATAATTTTAAGGATTGATTAATTGTAATCAATAATTGATTCTAATTCCTTGATGTAAGCAATCAATCCCAAGTGACAGCTCATGCCAACAATTTTTTCATGTGAAATGTATGAAATAAATGATAATTGTAATGTATCAAATCGTATATAATTTTTTAAAAGATATCCACTATACATTAAGAATAATTAATATGACACATTAAGATATATCATATATAATGGTAAGTGCATATGCGATGTTAGCAATAAACTTATGTTGGAATCCTCCTTTCTCCAATTATGAATAAACTTATAAATAGCAATTGAATTAAAATATTAGGCTTGGAAACGCCAACTATTATTATTACAACTTTTGATAATTTGAGGGGAGAAGTACATATGCAGGGGTGGAACTAGAATTATAAAATTATAAAATTATTTATTATTATATAAATATATAATTATTATATATAATAAAAATAAAAAAAATATTTATATTAATAAAATTAAATAATTATTATATAATTAAACGATTATTATATAATTATATAATTTTATTAAAATAAATATTTTTTATTTTTAAATAATAAAATTAAAATTATATTTATTATATATATAAAGACATTTTAGTCATTTTTCATAAATTTAACAGAAAAAGTATAAAAACTGAACGGAATAACTAAATAGTCTAACGAAATCAAAATTAAAAAATTAATTAATTAGTTTTTTTTTTTAAAAAATAAGAATAAATTAATTAAATTAAATTAAATTTTAGGAACTATTAACATATTAGACTTGCATGTAGAAACAAACAAAAGATGGCATGTTAAGTCATGGCTTAATAATATATGTATAGATGACTTATGTTTGATTTTATTTCCCGTGAATTAAATAAATAAAAAGAAGCAAAGCAAAGACAGGCCAGGCTTTCGGCAAAAAAAAAAAAAAAAAAGATAGGCCAGGCCGGCTTTTGGCTGGCGTCACCACCTCTTGGATCTGCTGCTCGTCAACAAACGCTCCATTTTTTCTGTTTCCGTGGACCCCACTTTCTCTAGAATTTTGACCTTTGAACTTCTTTAATAATTTAATTAAAAAGAATAAAGATATGGGCAAATTGCAAAGCCCAACTGATTTCAAAGGATAGTACTTGTTCTGATGTATTCAAAGTTTCAAACCCAAGCCAAGCCTAACCTAACCACAGTTTTTTTTTTTTTTTTTGGGGGGGACTAGTGGAGAAACATCCAAGTTATTTTGGATGAGTACTTGAAAACTATCATTTAGGCCTCAATTGTTATAAAATATCTATTTCCAGTAAATTTACCTTGCGGAAAGTATAGATTAATCGAGTCTGACTGATTCGAATTTAAACTACCAATTTCACAGCCGAGTTAGTGATCTCACGAATTTTCAAGTCCAATTCAATTTGAACCGATTTAATTTATATTAGAATTAAGGTTTGATTCAATTTGATATTACATCCAGTGTCGAATGATATAAATTTTTTAAAAAAATAATTTTCATCACTAAATTTTTAATTTTTTTTATGTCATTAATTAAAATTAAGAGATTAAATTTACCACTAATTATATCATTCTTATAAAATTTTATTTGACCTAAGTCAAACATGGTCATTGTAAAAATTATAAAAATATATATATATATTTTTTGAGGAACTCGAACTGAAATCAATTCAGTTTACCTAGATTGGAGTCTAACTCATATATTTTTGGAGTTGAACCCGACCTGACCTGATTCCAGGCCTAATTCCCAGCAAATATGTCTTAACTCATAAGTTTGTTTGGTTTTTTTTTTTTTTTTTTTTTTGCAAGATGTATGTACACAGAAACACATACAAGGATATAAAAGAGACACGTACACACCTCAAAATCATGACAATTTTTTTTTTTTTTAAACTTCCTGAAAACTATAATTTTTCTTTTATTTGATTTACATGACTTTTTTTTTCAAGAAATAATATCACAAAAACTTTAATAACTCTTATCATTTAATTAAAATACAAAATAAAATTTTTGTAACAACAAATTGAGAAATGATTTTTTTTTAATTTGAAATTTCATTCATAGATTTTTTACAAGCATCAACATTAAATTATAATTTTAAAAAATAACTTTTAAGATTAATTTCATTAATCATAATAAAATAAATAATTTTTTTCTTCAAAAACAAAACCTAAAACTAAAAACAATCATACCAAACAAAACCTAAAAATTCTGGTTATTAATTGCTAACATTTAGCTGCCAATAGCCAAACACTTAACAAAACACTCATTTATTTCATTTCTCTACATGTAAGGAATTTCAGCATGCTTTCATCTACAATTGGCATGATGATGCTGCTGCTTTCTGGCAGCAAATAATGGATCATTAAGGCTTCACTTGGTAAATTTATATTGCTTCTTTTTTTGCCTTTCACTATTTTATTTTTTGGTAAAAAAAATGAGAAGGTTGCAACATGAAGTATGATCGCATTAATGAAATTCAGTGTATTAATGCTGGTATGATCGCACCCTTTTACTATTTTATTTACAATCTGAACAAGCAAAGCAAAACCAAATTAATTTACTGAAAAAAGCCAAAGTATGCTTTTGGTATTGCAGAACATGGCCAGCCAAATGCCAACAAAAAACCTAAAATAAAGAACTCAAGAACACAAGCTTAATTGTGAAGATAATCAATCAAATGGAACTTGATAATTCCTTTGATGGTTCTTTCTTAACGTTAACAACACATAGTTAGTTCTACAGGAATTAACGTATCAACAACCTTAGAGCAATTCATAAACTATGAGCTTTCCATACAAGCCAGAAAGGGAATAGATACGAAACATCACACTGCATCCTCAATGCTGGCAACTGATCTTATGGAATTTGATCTCACAGCACACTCCTTCTCTGTAGAATATGATATTAATACCTTCACGACTTGGCGAAATCTCCTTCTGTAAGTAGGAAGTTTTGATGAACTTCTCACGATTCCTAACATCCTGTCGGCACATTTGTTATCAGGACATTGAATAGTAGCTCAGATTTTTCTAGAGAATATTCAGAGCAGAAAGAAGGAAAGTTGACAAAAAATTGCATGGTCTAATCAATTATATTATTGTTATTCAATACAACTAATAAACATAAAAATTTATGTATGTTTCAGTTTAATGGTGTGCATAAACTACCAATATAACACGGGTTAAACAGATTTTTTTTTAAAAAAAAAAAAATTTGCAAGGTCCCCTAAATTATTGACAATCAATGGAAGCAATTGAAAATTAAATCAGGTTTAAGTCTTTGTTATATTTATGGATTTTTCCAACAATTGAATAGAGATTGAAATGAAAAATATGCATAAATTTAGAAGCAAATTTAGTCCATTGACTTATGTAATTATTTAGATTATGGGGGGCTGGAAAAGTTTCATACCTTCTACAGAGGCCCAGTATTTGAGCAGCTCTGAGAGCCTCTTGAGGTATTAAACTGCCATTATCCCAAGCCTCTATCCGTTGTGTATCATTTCCGAAAAGAACTACTTTCTGTAAGAACCTTTCTTCACCTTCTTCCAATTTGATGACTCTAATTTGTTCCTTTAAAACCATCAGAGGGTGAAAGAACCAGTCAAATAATCTGTCATTTGGTCTGTTGAGATGGGTTATTTCGACGCCATCAACCAACAAAAAACCATCTGAACCGGATTTGATAGAGATGAGGAGAGTATGCAGCAATGAATAACAAGGTAATCCAACACCAACAATGGCTCCTTCATTGCCACTCTTGGCCTTCAGACAGTCATTAAGATCAGCAAGCAATATTGCACCAGCATCCAAAAGTTCCTTGCCTCTTGTTTCGCATGATCTCATAATAGTTCCCCAAATCTGTTGCATTTAGAGAAACATCACCAACTTTTTTACACATCTAAAAAAAAGAACAAGCACAAATTTTGACTACTAAATTGTACACAAAACCTGATAAATACGCCTCTATCAGTTTTGACTTAGGAATCCACTATTATAGCTTGGTATAGCAGTTATTATCCACTGAACATACCAACATTCTTTTTTAGCCAATAATAATAGTTAAGTGGCTATGTTCCAAGCAAAATTTTTGAGAAAGATTTGAATTCCAAAATTTGTAATGGATGCATATTACTGTTTGCATCTGGATTTTGGCAGTCTCAAAATTATTCTGCCAAAATTATTAGTTTCATATATTCATAATAGTTATGCTCTTGGAGAGGCCTGTCAAATCCTAATCAAAGTACCTATAAGCATAAATAATAGCAGAAACTATACCAAATTCCAACATGCAAAAAGATCAGTTCAAGCACTAAGAACAGGACATTTCTACTTCATATTAGTAATAACACTAAAATACCTGAACCATTTTCACTTCTTGAATTGCCTCCCTAACAGATCTTGAAGGAGCCAAGCTTGGCACAAACATTACAGAAGAAGCTTCTGTAATGCCTGAGCTAGAACCCAATTTTCCATGATTTCTTCCAACAGAAAGCTCAGACGAGTTGGAGGCCTTTTTCTTTCGATAGTGGGGCCTGGCTGTGAGCAATGTGATTTTGATTGTTAAAAATCAAAATTGCAAAATAACAAGAGACAGCAGTATTGTTTTTAAGGGCTAAAGATCCACACATTTGAGAATGAAGAGAGAAAAGAATTACTTTGGAAGGAAGGTCCCCTCCATAAGGTAGAGCCCATCATTTGTATACTCATCAAATTCTGCAACCATTGCAATCACATAAGCTATACCTCTCCGGAAAGATCTTTCCTGCATCCACAAGAATGCTGAAGGGTGAGTTCCCAGATGATAAATGGCAATAAAATTTGTGCTCAACTATGAACCCACCTGATACACTATAACTGATGCATACAATCCAATGAAGATGCTCGAGAAAATGCTCGCTAGTATGCTCCCAACAACAATAAGTGGCCACAGAAGGATTGTCAAGCCAGCAATGGGAATGCAAGCTGTTTCAAGAAATGGACCCTCTCGACTAACGAGATCATGTATCAATCGGAACCAGCCCTTGAACAACATATATGGACTCTTAATTATAGCAATTGCAGTGAAAAGAGGAATATCCACTATTAGCCCCATCAGCGCAGCAATGATAGATCCAGGCACATGAATTAACCTACCAGACAACATCAAAGAATGAACTCTCAACAATAGCAAATGAAAATTTCTAATCTGCTCTTCTATATATGGCCTGATATCGGAATATAACAAAACTCACTTCTAAACAGTAAAACAAACTTTTCAGGCTCAAATGATAGAATTGTTAAAATAGAATTGTTGTTTTTTCCCTACAGTCATCGGGGGCCTAACAAATCATTACTTGAACATTGAAAAATATATTATTGCAAAGCAATTAGAAGAGCAATATAACAGTGAAAATACTAGAGTTACCTAAGAGTTCGTTGCTCATTTGAAGCAGGGGAATCACGCAGCTCCTTCAAGTATAGCAGGTAAGAATGATAGCAAATATCTGCAAAATCTGTAACTACAGTACAGCTTCCTTTAATGGTTCCCCAGGTTCCATCCTATAATGTTTCATAAATAGGAAGTTTCACTTTCACATGATCAAATAGTGGGAACTAAACTAGATTAGAATTAGAAATCAAGTGATGGAAGTAAATTGGAAACTTACCACAACACAATGGTAGAATTTCTTGGATTCAGTGTTATATCTAAAGGCCTCAAAAGTGGAAACCCAAGGAGTAAAGAAGCCATAACCCAGTCCCACAAGAACACTCACAGCTATGCTTAAACCCAACCATATACCAAATAAAACAGGTAAAGTAATCAAAAGGGCAGCTTTCAGTGGTGCATCAAATCTTTTAGTCCTGCAGACACCAAATATTGCCATATCAAGTAAAATTGACTATTTTAGGAAGATACAAGTTAAGAAGAAGAAAGTTAAAATAACATAATATCCCAAAAACAAAAATTGAAAAGAGAAATTTCCACAGGAGTTACTTTACAAGGGTGTAGACAGTCCAGACAACATGAAGAGGAAACAGCACCAAAATCACCCCAACATTCCCTACTATTAATATTGAAGCAGCAATAGGACCCACTAACACAGCTGCAAAATTCAATAGCAATCCCAAAAACCCATCATCAAAATTCACATGTAAACTTCACAAGAAGTAAAAATAAAAAAAAAATAAAAAAAAACCCATGTAATTAAATACTCCAGAAATGTGCAAAAACAATTAAAAGACCTTTAAGAGCACCCAAGAATAAGGCAGAGCAAAAGGCAAGAACCACATAGATGATTCTCAAGAAACAACCATAGAGATTGTTTGACACGGCCATAACAGAATACCATATAAACAGGAAAAGAAACTTGAAAAAGATTGGAACTTTCTATTCTATAGCTTCAACCAGCCAATCAGATACACTAACCAAGAAACCAATAATAGACATCCCAAAGCCAAAAGATACAAAAACGGAACGCAAAAAGTTACAACAAATACGATATTACGGGCACAGAGAAAGAGAAAAAAAAAAGGTCTACTGCAAGAAAGTGGCAAAAAAAAAGAGAACAAATATACAAAACCCAACAACCAGATGCCAGAGAGAAACAGAGAGAGATTGCAGTTTTTTTCAACTTCAGGGTGTATGAAGCCATCAATGACGTATTGTATTGCCACCTCGTATATTCACTTTTTTAATCCCACGATCAGACTTGTGGGGTTGTATAGGATGATCGTAGGCTGATTCACAAGATAAGAATTGACCTTTGACTAAAGAAAGCTTCTGTGGCGCAGACTTGGGGAATAAGATTAAGCTCTGGCCATGTGATCTATACCAGCTCCTGGTCAAATTATTAATATTAGTATACATATATTATTATAATGGTAGTGGTAATGGTAATGATGATGATGATGATCATAATAATAATAATAATAATAATATAAAATTAGACAATATTTGTATGCACCAGACAGCAACATTTGGTAAAAATTATTTTCTTTCTTTTTTTTTTTTCCTTTAATATAGTAATATTCATGTTTTTGAGGGTTTAGAAAGAAAATAAAATGTGCTTAAAATGTGTTAAGAAAATTCATGTTTTTTTGTTTCTTTAAAATGTGTTTAGAAATAAAATAGAAACTCTAGTTGGCCTAACTTGTCTGATCAATAAATGATTTGTTTTCACTCTTGTCTGTTAGTAAAATTTTTATTTTGCCAAAATAAAACAAAAATTAAGAGTTTCTGTTGAAAATTTAATTAAACATTTATTATGTATGAAATTGGCTATGCAGTGGAAAAAGATGTGAGAAAATTTTATCTTGACCCTTTCAAAAATAAATCTATTTTCAGGAATGCTAAAACTAATCCACTATTAGTCTACAAAATAAGAATTTTTTTCGTGTGAATTTAAAATATTGGTCACCTGATTTTTCAAATTTAAAATTTAGGATCAATTAAATTTTGATTTAATGGTAAGATCAAAATCGAGAGACTATAAAATTACATATTTAACGTTCAGATTTATCTTCTCAAATATTAAATTATACTCCCTCAGTTTCACAATAACTGTCGTTTTAGAAGGATGCACACATATTAAGTAAGCTATTAAATACTTTTAATTTTAATTAATATGGATAAATATACCCTTATTTTCTCTCACTAAATAAAGAAAAACATATAAAATATTGAAATTAGGATAAGGGTAAAGTTGAAAAAAAGCTAATAAATGTTGTATTGAACTCCTAAAACGATAATTATATTGAAACAAAATTATTTTTTTAAAAAGACAGTTATTGAGAACCGGAGGGAGTAATATTTATACAATTATCAAATTTTAATACTTTACATATTTATAATAATTTGAAATTAATATTGTACTGTGTATAATAATTTTTGAAAAAAAAAAAAGAGAAGAAGTTCAGGGCATTGAATGCATTAATGATGTGATTATTCACACTTATTTTGACAACACATTAGTTGTAAGTTTGTAACTATGGAGAATAATAATATAAATATAACCATTTTTATAATTGTAGTCATACTCATATTCTTAACTAAGAAATCATATTATTGAGGACTTTGAATTGCCATCAGTCAATTTTAGTGCTTATCATTATTATTATCTTGATTAATAGTGTAAGAAAATAGATTTAGTGTATTATATTAAAGTCATTTCTTCAATTTTAGTTTTTCCCTAAAATAATATCTCTCATTGGAGATTGGTACTTGGTTATTAAATTGTTTTTAAAATTTAAATACAAACCTCTCAAAAAAAAAAAAATACAAAATGCTAAAATTTCTAAGTATATTATAGCTCACTGTTTAATTATTTGAGTTTCAAACTTATAATTTAGCCATTTAATTACTTTTAAAAAGAATACAAAAATGTTTGGAATTTTTTTTTTTTTTAAAGGAAAATATGTTTGGAAATTGAAATTGTGCATTCTAATTATGTCATTTTAGACGGCAAATGGGTTGCATAAAAGATTTTTTTTAATGACTTGTTTAAGTAATAAATTTGTTACCAAAGTCAAATCTTTGACCAAAAACAAACATCTGAAATCCCACGGCACTGTCTATCAAATAATTTCGCCTGGTTCTGGAAGAAAAATAAGAGCAGTTAAAAGCAACCGTTCAGATTCATCTGCCCGCCGTTATCCTTTGATTAAGCGGACTCAATTTTAAGTGGGCCCCTTGGGCCTGCCCTTTGTTCGATTCATACAGCATGCTCTACAAGATTGATTAAACATCGGTTTAATATTAAATAAACATTACATTAAATTATTATTTATAAATTATTAAAAGCTAATAAGGCTTTAGTTTATTAGTAAAGTTAAGGTGGTATTTGGTAAAACTGAAAATTAAATGCTGAAAATTAAATACTGAATAAAATAAGTTGATATAACTTTTAAATTATAAAAATATTAAAAAATTTAATTATTTATTGTATTCAATATAAATTTTAAGTTAATAATTTTGACTTACAGTTTTAGATGATTTTTAATTTAATTTTTTTGATAAGTATTGTCAAATAATTTAAAATGATTAAATGTTGAAATTTTAAATTTTAAATGTTGAATTGCGTTATTAAATTTTATTGCTACTGAATATTATAAAAATTTGTATTGAATACAAGTGTTATTGTAGTTTATTAAATATTAGTAAATAAATACTATTTTAAATTTTTTTTAAAAAAAGTAAATAAATACTATTTTTCAGTAAGCATTCATTATTGATTGTTCACCACTCTTAGTTTTTTTTTTTTTTTTTTTGCCAAATAAGTGTTAGACGTTTGATTTATGGTTCTGTGGCAGGATGATTGAAAGATTAGAGTATAAAAGAAAATGGAGAAGTCATTTTGGAAAGAAACCTTTGGCTATGAATTGTCAACTTTATATTTGATTATTTGATCAAGTATAGCTTGTCATCTCTGGCTACCTTTGCAGTTTGCAGAATTTTCATTTATTTATTTAAATATTTATTTGAATTGCTTTACAGAATATTTATTTGAAGGACTTGCCACGTCAATTATCACCCACTATTTTGGCTTCATTACTTTTGAGTTGAGAAAATTCTCCCTTCAATTAGGGCAATGATCTGTGCATGATTTGGCAAAAAAAAAAAAAAAAAAAAAAAAAAAAAGGACCTGTGCTTGCCATTTTTAAAAAATTAATACCAAAACATGCTATTTTTAAAAAATTTTACTTGTATGTGCTATTTTCTTTTAGTCAACTAATTTTCTGACATAAAAATCAGTATTTAAAATATCAATTTTATTATTTTATGTAAATCAGTATTTTAAATACCCATTTTATTCTTCATGAAAGCCAAAAAATACCGGTCCTCATTAAATAATGGTCTCCCTTTACTATGATGAAATGTAGTGATGAGCTATACTGCACGAAAACTCTTGAGAAGCTGCGTTTTCTCGTTTTAGAAATATTTCCTGCTTGAAAATTCATGAAAACTTATCCGAAATGTTTCAGGCACGTTTCCGTAATTTGAAAAAATTAAAACTTGTTTTTATAAACGGAAACTCATTTCTAAATAAAAAAAAAAAAAAAAAAAAAAAAAAGTCAACTTGAAAGTAACCCATGTGTTTGATCCAGGACAGAGCTTCACGCAGACCCATAGCCTTCACATCACGAACCTGGAAAATGCCATCAACAAGAATAGAAGCACAACACATAAAAGCTCCTGAAGCATCTCTAAGAATCATGCCCATCCCCACCTTCCTTTAGTCGTGGAAAATTGCTGCATCAATATTACACTTAAGAAAATTAGTAGGAGGCTTCTTCCAGTACACCATTCCCACACCATCACCCCTACTCGATCTCAAATCCAATGACTGATTTTTAGCAGCAATTCAATCACATAACAGTTCCACAGCAGCATACACTATTTTACAAGCCTGCAGGTGAGTCTCCTTCCATAACTTATCATTCCTCTGCTTCCAAATACTCTACAAAACAACACAAAATTTTCCAACAATTGAGGAATCACAAACATTCAAAATTCTAAAAAACCATTCACTAAAGCTCTCAACCTGAGCCGCCTGTGCTTCAATAATCTCAGCTACATTAGCTTGCTGTCAACATGATTGAGCAAACGGGCAAGCAATAAAAGAGTGCCAAGAATTCTCCAAACCTGCATCACACGACACATGCACAAGGAACAGATAAACCTCTTTGCACTATTAATTCAGTTAATTTATTTATATTTAATATAATTAATTAATGTATGCTCAACGGGTATTTGATTTTCAAATTTTTTTAAAGCATGGGAGGGGGATTCGTGTATTTGATGTTACTGTACGTGTAATTAGATAATTTTATATGCTGACAATTTTTTTATGGCACATTTTATATGTTGAAATTAAGTAAAGATTGAATGTTTCATTTTCTAATTAGTTGGACACTTTGGACTCCCACATGCAAACCACATGTTGATTCAATACTAATATAATTGCTAAATAAAGAGAAAATAAAGGTACATATAATTGAACTCATATTGATCTGTTACTTAAAAAAATATTGAATATCTTTAAATCTTTGGGTAACCATCCAGCTTTAGTAGGCGTGGTTGCTTTTTCTTTATTTTAATTATTTTTTTCGATGTTTAATTTTATTTAATTTTTATATTGAATAAATATATATTTCCTTAAATCTATTAATTTCTATTTTTAGCATATATTTATTATTGTTTGTATTATTTTTCATTTCCTTTGTGATCCTGAGTTTTTTTTTTCTTTTTCTTTTGATGGGATTAATTATATTTTCCTTTTATGTAATTTTGTAAATTTTTCTTTCATAGAAGATTTTATGTTTTAGATTATTTAAAATTTCAAATAATTGATTTTGAAAACAATTAGATTTGTTCAAAAATATAATTAAAAATTAATTTGTGGTTTAGAATAGTCACTAAAACAAAACATATTTTTTAAATAATTATCAATTTTAATGTTTTCTCAATACAATTAAAAAATATTAAAAAAGTTCAGTGAAATATATATTTTTATAATTTTTTAAAAAAAATCAAAATGTATGTTTTTATGGAGAAATCAAAGTATACTTTTTGGACAATGATGAAAAATATATTTTTTTAAAGAGATTTTTACCAACATCTATTTTCAGAAAGTTATCCAAATGGATATTACATTTTGAAGAAAAATATTGATGCAGTTGTTTTTCAAAATTACTCAAAACTATTTTTTTTTTTAATTTGATTCTGATTGAAATTCGAATTCAAAACTTATTAACTCTGAAAATGACTCCAATATCACACATTTGGAGAATCACCAATTTTCCTCACCTCTAAAGAATCAAATTTTTATTTCTATAAGAATCAAGTCAAACAATTTAAATTGGTCAAATATACAATTATTTATCATGAGCTATTTAAAATATTAATATTAAATATAAAATATGAAATAATAAAATATTAATAAAAATATAATATTAAATATTAATTAAATAAAAATATTTAAAATTAATAAAATTAAAATAATATCAAAATAATGATAAAAAATAAAAATTAATTTTGTCATCTCAAATAAAATATTTAACAAAATATAGAATTAAAAATTAACATATATTTTTAAATTAAAAAATTAAAGTTGAATACTTATTTAAAAAGTTTTTGACTATTTAAAATAATTAAATATTTAAATATGACCATTATAATATTTATAAAAATATTATTAACAAAATGCATGTATATTAAAAAATAAAATTTATAGAAATTTATTAAAAATTTTGCATTCACTTTGATTCTTGTATACAAAAAATTAAACAATTTTATAAGAAATCGATTTTAATTCCCCATTTTTCTCATTAAATTAAACACTTAGAAAAATAATTATTTTATTTCTAATTCCATTTCCAATTTTGATTCTGATTTCAGAGTTTGAACCAAATGGATTCTTGGTATATATATATATATATATATATATAATAAAAGTTAAGTTTAAGAGTTGTTTACAAAATTCTTTGATATTTGTTAAATAACTTTTTTTAAAATTAAGTTTATGTGAAGAGGCATCATAAAAAATTAAGTTTATATATAAAGTCACCTCATAAGTTTTTTTTTTTTTTTTAATCACTCACCTCATAAGTTTTGTTCATGTTATTATATTTTTGTAAATCTCAATTAAAAATTTATACACATGAGACTTATTCATGGGCCAAGTATAAGTTTGGAAAATATTAAATTTTCAATAGGTATTGCTCGTCTAACCAACACTTTTTTTCATAGATTGGAGTTCGTGGCTCGACAGGGATGAGTGGAGGGACGCGCCCCCAAAGGTAAATTTAAAAAAAAAAAAAATAGGTGTAAAATTATAAGTATTTTAAAAAAAATATAATATAGGTGTAAAATTTAGTAAGATGACTCCCAAATATGTTAAATTTTGTATTTATTTCTTTTATTTTTATTGAATTACTAAAAGAACTTTCATCTTGGCTAAAAAAAAAAAAGAACTTTCATAAAATTATTTTTATCACTTTTTAATTTTCAATTTAAAAAAATAATAACACATAATAATGATTATATTATTAATATTTGAAATATAGTTTTAATTTTCGCTATCCAATAATATGACTTTAGATTTGTTCATGTTGTCCGACCTACGAACAGGTCTAATACAAATTAATATATATAATGTCTTTTTATAAATTTTAAACTAGCATATATATTTTTATATTAATATTTAAAATTATCGAAAGATAATATTTAAATTTAATGATAATAATAATAACAATTAATGTATATTAACATATTTTAAGAAAATATAAATTAAATAAAAAAAAAGATAAAATTCGTACAAAACACCAACCCACTACTAGTAAAAATATAAGAGAGCACAAAATTACAAAATGTTCCATTGTATGGAAACCTCTTACTTCTTTCCCTTTTTAATATGAGCTATTATATCAGCTGTTTTATCCTTGTTTGTTTGTTTTTAATTAGACTTCAATTAGAGCTCAATTTTAAGATTTTTCGATTTTAAAAATAATTTTAATATTATTAAATTAAAAATTTATTAACACTTTTTTTTAAAATAAATATTATATACAATAAAAATATTAAATACAATGACAATTATAACAACATTGAAATCTTTATTAATATTAAATTTATTGATTTAAAAATAAAGAGTATTGAGTAATGTGGCATCAAATAAGAGGAAGGATGCCAAATGTAATCAAAATTCAAACTCAATGGAGTATTTAACGGAATTATGAATTTTCTCTAGAAAAACAAAATAATGATTTATTATTATTAATATTATTTTAAATCAGCTTATTGACAAATGGTTAGATGCACGCGTATAAATTTTGATCTATCAAGTTAGGTGCCATGATTGATGCCATTTTCCCTTCACAAATGCTTCTTTTAATCACTTTTTAGTTTTTAGTGTTTATCTCATCCACAATAGGTAAAAATTCTATATATAAATCTGTTATTCTGTTAAGAAGTAACTTATTATTTTAAATTTTGAAGTATGAAAATCTTTATATATTTTTTTAAATATTAATTTAAAATTTTAAGATTTAATAATAATTTTAAAAATCAACACATTAAGTGATATTAAAGAAGCTATTAAATACCTTTAATTTTAATTAATATGGACAAATATATTCTTATTTTCTCTCACCAAATAAGAAAAAACATATGAAATATTGGAATTGGGATGAAGGTAAAATTGGAAAAAAAGCTAATAAATGTTGTATTGAACTCCTAAAACGACAATTATATTAAAACAAAATCACTTTTTTTAAAAAGACAGTTATTGAGAACCGGAGGGAGTATTTATTTAATAAATAAATTATATTATATTAAATCTTATATTTAATAAAATTCAAGTTCACACATCTATTTTCAAAATAAATAAAAATTTATGATTTACGAGAATTTTTTGAATTTTCTCATACCAAACATGATTTTAATATTTTTTTTAAGTAAAAAAAAAATCATATTTTTTTAACATTTAATTCTTTAGAGTGAGGATTGTAATAGAAGAGAGAAATATAATGGAGGAGATCTTAGGTGAAATTACCTTTCCAACTTGTTTGTCATCTTTCTCTCTGTTTTTTCTTTTTTTTTTCTTTTTTCAAAGGAAGAAAAACAAGTTAATTTAACAATTTCGAAATTTGAAAGTGTAAAAATTACAACTCTTAAATAAGTTAATATTTTTATTTTTATAACTACAATTTTCTTCTCCCTTCTTCCCAATTTAACCAAAATAAAAGAATTTATCCTCCATATCTTTATTATTTTAATTTACCAAATATAATAAGATAAATATTTTTCCCTCTCCTACCTTTTAAAAACCTTTTCCTTCTCACTATAATTTTTATATTCATGTTTAATGTCGAAAAGAAAAAAGAAAAATAATGTAAATGTGTAATGTATAACTTTGTTTTTATTTATTTATTTATTGTATGAGTTAAAATCCATTATATCCTAATAGAAAGTTTAAAAAAATTGACATTCTTGGAAAAAAAAAAAAAAAAAAAGAATTTTATACTTACTACGAAATTTTAGAAAATCAACTCAAAATAAGCTAAAGAGGTTGTATAGTCTAAAAAAGCAAAAACTTACATAAACCCTTTATTGCAAACCTTATTTTTGGTATTTGATCGGTCTCAAATAAAGGAATATGAATATGGACTTAATTTTTTCGTGTGGGCTTGAAATAATGGGTCAGATCTTGTGCATGGCGAATACTCTCCGACACTCAAGTCACTGAGAGCTTGGACTGGTGGTCGAAGAGAAGGAGATTTCTGTTCTCTATGACCTGAATGCTTTTTGTGAGAGAAAGGAAATAAGAGAGTGTAGAGTTCAATTTATTTGAGTATGTGGCAAGTTCTTTCCTTATATTTGCATAAGCTATTGTGAGTAGGATGCAGAGATCCCAAAGGCGAAAAGGCATGTTTTGCCACTGATATGAAGGGAACATGTATATGGCCAATAGTTGGGCAGTGAGGACCATGTACCTAGTCATTTGTAGTTAGTAAGCCATGAATAGAGAAAAGGTATCAGAGATGGGGCGAGACGCCTGAGCGCATGTACTCTCTGACATCTGCATGCTTACGTAGGTGACGGGTGATATCAGCTGCAGTGCTATAGCTTGTTGGACAAGTTTCTTAGTGGGAAAGACTTGTCGAAGCCAAAGGACGAAGGTGGAAGTCTCTCACTGCTGTGATAGAAAGGTCTTCTACTTGAGCCCAAGCTTGATAGGCTTTCTCTATAGACCGGTGTCTTATTAGGACTCGGTGTGGGCACTTTGATCGTAAACTTTTCCTCTCTTAGACCCATTTGTCTTTTTAATTATTTTTATCTCTTATCAATATTAAATATATGTTTGTTGGTTTCCATATTGAATTCGTTAAAAAACTATTAAAAAAATTTAGAAGTGACTATTATTTATCGCCAAGTAGGCAATTACGATCCAATCTTTCAAATCAAGATTGTTTGCTATCTTTATTTGTATTCCTGATTTATTTTAGTATTAGTTTTGAGAAATTATAATATTATAAGATCTCATAATTTTGTATTGTTATATTTTACCAATTAATGAATATTTAATTTTCTCTTAAAAAAAATCTAAATCTCATTTCTTACCACTAAAATCACAACATTGTTACTTAATTTTAACTTCTAAAACAAAATAGAGTAAATACTTTATTTTTTTTCTTTTTTCTTTTTTTTCCCCCTATCTCTTCCCTTTCCCTCTCTTATTAGAACAAACATAATTTTTCATTCCTCTCTGTTTAACCATGCATAATTGAAATTAATTTCAACTTCTGGGTCAAAACCAATCAAAGAATAAACAAAATTTCTTTAATTTGCAAGTTGATGACTGCTTGTCACAAAATTAGATGAATACAATTTGTAATGGCTAGCTAAGAGCATCTCCAACTCACTAAATTATTTATTATAAAAAGTGATTGTAAAAAACAGGACTCAAACCCATTTTCTAAATTTAAATTATAAATTAGAGAGTGAATTTGACTCTCCACATGTAGAGAGTCAAAATTCACTCTCTATATAAATATTAATTAATACATATCTGTTTTTCATACATATCCTTATTTTTTATTGGCTTTTTTTTTTATAAATGCTTTTATAGGATAGAATAAAATGAAAAGTAAAATATAAAAAATGTATTGAATTTAAATAAACTTATTTATTCTTTATATTTAAAAAATTCCTTAAAATATTCTTTATTAACCAAAATATACTCTTTTTTTTAAAGAGCACTATTAAAAATGCTCTAATTGTCAAAATAAAACTTTTGAAGCCACCATAACCAGTATTTAATTCATGCATGACCTCAAGACACGCATAAACTAATAGCCATGCATTGAAGTCAATTAGGGATGCTAAATTTGCCTAATCTCTATAAATGTCTAGTTTATTAAAAGTACTCTTATAGATTGTATAAAATCCATTCCATATTTCAAATAACTTTACACATCAATAGACTATAATATACATGATTTACTGGAGGTATTATAATATTGGTCAAAATAATATTGTGAATTATATAATAAAAGTAATCCTCTTATTTTAATACTTTTCATTAAATTGGTGACAATTATCATAATTTAAAATATTCACTCCTACTCTTTAGTTATGTATTTAAAATTGGTTTTAATTAAATATCTACAAATATTATATATATATTATTTTTATAGGTATTTTGTATGTAAATATATATATATTTTTTATTTTAAGAACATAATAAGATAATATTCAATTCACATCCTTTTATATATATATAAATTCCGAGTTAAGAAATTGTTATGGCAAAAATTCACAGCATGTCATACTTTAAATTTTAAAAACTAGCTTAAAAGTAATTTTTTGTGAAGCCACCTTAGCAATTATATATCCCACCTGTTTTCATTCAACAAACAATATATAAATAAAATTATTTTCATCACTCATAAAAAAAAAAAAAAAAAAAAAAAAACCAAATTAATTATTCGCAGCTGATTTCGTGGCTTGCTTACGATAAGATGGGAATTTCTGCTGTTAGAGCTGTGGTGTGTTAGCTTTGCTCTTTGAGCACCTTTCCTGTACCCAATATATATATATATATATACACACACGGAAGGACTTAATTACTTTTTCATTAATTCAATAATGTTTAGTAATTCTTCTTTAGAACCGCCAACATAAAAAAAAAATCATCAATCAGAGTCACAAGAACAGTAAATTTAGCCCAAGCATTAAGGCATCCGAGTGCTCAGGAGAGACGAGAACAGCAAAAGCCTATACTTCATCTTCTCTTGCAAACTCAAGCTCATCCATATCATTTCTAATATTCACAATTATTTCATGTCCACCATTAATACCATTATTAAGATACATGATTGGTGAATATAAATTTATGATTTATATGTTGGTAGAAGGCACTTCCCTTATATTACATCAATAGTACATGGTCAATTTTTTCTAAAATTTTTAATTAAGATTAATAAAAATTTACTAACTCAAATTAGAATAAAAATAAAATTTTTTAACTTCGAATTATCCGGGTATTCTATTACAATGAAAATTTTAATAAATTACATATTGAAAAGTAGGGAATTACTGTTATATAATCCGCTTTCTATATATAAAATTTGCCTCACATCCAATCCATTGCAATGCTTAGCATTCTAACAAATTCAAAACAAAATTCCAAGCAGACCAGGGAATTCAAATCTCTCAGCGCAAAGCACATAAATGTAGTCTAACACGTGAAAACCACGTGCACGTCAGCTTGAAAACAAATTAGACAAGGTAACCAATAGGCCAATACAAGCTCAAAAAGAGCATGTTAAAACGGTATCATTTTGGTCTCTTTTTGTTAAAAAATAGTGATACTTGTATTACTGTTTTTACTAAAGCCTGAAGAAGGGGTCGTGTTCTGTCTTTCTCTGCTTTCTAGCTTTCTTTCCAGGGCTTGGCTTTTTTATTTTTATTTTTTTTTTCCTCTTTCGAGCTATCAGGTTTGCTTGGAGACAAATTGTCGAAGCTAAATTATGGCAGAAGTGGTCAAGATGGAAGCGGAAGACGGAAATTTGAACAGAACGGCACCGTTTGATGACGAGAACCACAAATCTGTTCCAGAAGAGGACGTAACCCTGGCTCAATTGTCTCGCTCTCCGTCTAGTCCTAGGCCAAGACCTCTTGCCTCTTCCTTTTTGGTATCTCTTTTTCTCTCTGTTTCGTTGCCTGGAAAATGTTTGGAGAAAAGAATAGGAAAATGAGAGTTTAGATCTCGTGTTTTAGTTCACTGGAATTGAAACGCGAGGAGGTTTATGAGGAGATTAATTCTGTTTCTGTAATTCCCCTATGTTTCAGTTTAAATGCATGAAACGCATCGTCGGTTTTTTCTGGTTTCAATATGCCTTTTCGATTCCTGATTGTGTATGATTTGTGGTTTTGGTTTTGCTTCAGGGTGTAGAAAAAACTGAAAAGCGTGTTAAGATCAAGAGAAGGTATTCAGATTTGAAAATTAAGCATGTAAGGCTTCTTCTTCTCCTTCATTTACTTGCATCGAAGCTAGGTATTACTGATTGACAGGCGCAGCTGTAGTTTTTGTGCTTTTAGATGCTTTAGCACAGTGTCTGACAAGCATTTTTGAGATCCTTCTAGTGCTTTGCGAGACATAAAGCATGATAATGTCTTAAAAATATTTCAACACTTGGAATTGCTATTCTTGCTGAAACCAAAATGACCTAATGTAGGACTAGAATAATAAGTCATAGTGCATAGCACATGTTTTTTTTTTTTTTTTTTTGCTATTCTAATGGGTTGTAATTACTTACTTTAAGAAGTGTTTTATGCTTCAATTAAACTCTTCCGGTCTTTGCAGAATCAGAGTATACAATGTAATTATGTAAAGCATTAGAAATTGCTCATTTGGTCATCTACATGACTGATCTTTTTCATTTACATGATATATTTTGTGTCTGAACTAATTAAGCATTATTTCTTTTTTTCCAATACCTCACTTCTCTTAAGCTGCACAACCTGGTGGTTCCTTCCTTCTTTTTTTTCCCCCACTTTGTGTGATGTCATTCTGATTCTATGTTGGCCAGACTAACTATGAAGGTATTAATTCAATGCTGTTAAGCAGTATACTAATGGGAAGTTCATTGAATTCTTGAACAGGCAATAACAGGTCATGCAGGGAAGTGCATATGGTCAGTCAAGAATCTTGAATGCTTTTTAGTTTTATTTTTTTCAATTTTAGCTGTTTGAGTTTTGAAAATTTTAACTTTGTCAATTCTGCCTTTGTTGTTCTGCAGCTGTGGGCAAAGTAAGGATACAGTTGCTAAATTGTGTGCTTCTGGGGAACTTAAGTCATCTGCTTTGATTCGAGCAGAGGAGGTCCAATCAAATCTAGAATCAGCATTCCCTAGCTTTGTGAAATCTTTGGTTAGGTCACATGTCGGTAGTTGTTTTTGGATGGTATGCTCACTGAATGAACCTCATTGAAAGAAACACAGATGTATAGATGTTTTAGCATTATTTGTTTCTTATTTATTTTTTTATAAATAGGGGCTTCCTGGACCATTCTGTAGAGCACACTTACCACGTGAGGATACAACCATCACATTGGAAGATGAATGTGGGAAAACATTCAAGATGAAATACATTGCATATAAGACTGGATTGAGTGCTGGTTGGAGGCAGTTTTCTGTTGCACACCAGTTGCTCGAGGGAGATGTGCTGGTCTTTCAATTAATTGAACCTTGCAAGTTTAAGGTAATAGTTTGAATTACTTTTTTTGTGTTCATATTTGCCGTTCTTGTAGCACTTCTGACAATTTTTGTTTTCCATGGAAGATATGATGATACACATATAAATTAGATGATTTCTATAGATGTTAGAATAATAAATATCAGTTATGGTGGCAAGTCTGACATGTTTTAGGTGTTGTGCTTGAACTTATGGGAAATAACTTGTAATCCATCATTTCATGGGAGATTAGATTGATGAATGTTTTTTTTTAAGAAGAGATTGGCGAATGTTTAAAAGACAAGAACCGTGTCATTTTGGTCAGTGGAATAAACTTTCAATTTTGGAATTAACATTATTATATCTCAATGGAAAAAACACAATGAACAGGAGAAAATAATTATGTTCCTGCTTTCACTGATGGCTACCAATAATTGGCAAGAACTTGGGTTGAATAAGATAGGGAAGAGGGTAATTAAGCAGATCCATTATAGACAGAAGGTATTGAGGATAATATTTTATGCAATTTGGAGTTTTGCTTTCCAAGAACATGCCATATTAGGAGAAACTGGAACCACATAAAGTCAGTTTTGTGAAGCACTTCAATGAATTGTTTAGCTTAGAGATACTTTGAATCTTGCAAAGTAGATCAAGCAGGACATCCAGAATAGAAACTATTAATCTTGGAGAGTAATAGAGGCCAATTTTTCATGTGGAAGATTGCTATGAGATGGATGGGTTATTCATGTTGGGATTCTAGAACGGGCGCTTCATGTCTAGGTTGGGTGCAGGGGGAGCATATGTCTGACTCCAGCTAAACTCTTTGTCATGCCCGGGGTTGAATGGTTTCTCCATGTTTTTTTGCTTGGTTGTCTCAAGACTGTTCTACTGGCTCTTAGATAGCTGCATAAATTAATCTACGGTTTTACCTCTTTGTTCCTTCTACTGGGCATAGAACATCTTGTTTATAGGTACTAGGTAGAGTAGTACTCATTCTTATTTGCTTCAACCTGAATATAAAGCAAATGAACCAATTCTCTCGGTTATAGAATTTCTGATTACTGTAAAGTAGATCAAGCAGAATCATCCAGAAAAGAAACCATTAGTCAGGTTGAGGCTAGTAGAAGCAAAAATTTCATTTGAAGGATGACCAAGACTAGCTATGAGGTAGATGGATTATTCATGGTGTGACCCTAGAACAACAAATGCTATGCATCTGAGGCTGTGGAAGGGGGAGTGTATATTTGACTCTAGTTAATCTCTATGCTTCCCAGTTTGACCAGTTTTGTGATTAGATAGCTGTATGGCTTAATCCATGGTTTTGACTCACTTTCCCTTTTGTTTTGGGAAAGGGAAAGTGTATATTTGACTCCAGCTAATATCTATGCTTCCTAGTTCGATCAGTTTAATGCGCTCTTTCTGCTTGGTTGCCTCAAACTGGTGTAATGGCTCTTAGATAACTGTATGGATTAATCCATGGTTTTACCTCTTTGTCCCTTTTGGTGTTTAGCTGAGCATAGATCAGGTTGTCAATAGCTGGAGTGGTAATTTCCTGAAGCCTACTCCTTTAACCCTGAAAATAGACAAATATGTGACTTAGAGAATAAAGAGGGATCCTCTAAGAGCCTGAACTCAGGCATGTGCAAATTCATGAATTTGTACCACGGAGAAACCTGAAAACGTTCTTGCTTAACCTTTTAGTAGAACTAGTTTCATTTATGGCATTATCAGGTCTGCATTACCGAGTGATCATATTTTGTATGCCCATTGATTTAGGATAATGATTTATTCCCAAAATGTTCATAGGAATATAAAACCTTTAGATTTTGGGCAATGTTGAGAATAAAATTCTGGATATAGACTATCAGATTTTTACTTTTCGCCTTTCATGTGGTGGAACCAAGGTACTTGGCTTTATTGCATTACATCTTGCATAGTTCATTTTGATTCTTTCCATTGTGGCAATATCATTGATTGACTCCAAGTAATTTGAACTATTTGAGTTTTATTGTTTTAAGATCTTTATGCTATGCTTCTATATGCTTGGTCCACAAACTATGCAGACACAAGTGGTCTCTCTTATAAGAGATAGCGCATTGCTGGTTCTTCCAAATCCCAACTTACACACTGACACCTCCACCATTGACACAACGGAAAAGTTAAGGGCAATTAGATCTCAACAATTAGGGCTAGAATAGAGTAGTGATTGTGGTTTGAACAAGAAAATAATTAGGGTTTAACCTCTGATTTAATATCTGAATTGAAAATAATAAGAATACTACTATTTGTCTAATAGAGACTTATTTATACTAATTAAGATAAATCATAATCCTAGACTGAAAAGAAACCTAATACTAATAAAAAGATTTATTTAACAAGAATTCTAAATAAACATAGGAAAGAAATCTAAAACAAATTGAACTAGGAAAACTAAATAAAATTCCTAATTTAAAAAATCTAAGCAAACTGAATTAGGAAAACTAAATAAAGTTCCTAATTTAAAAAGTAAACAAAAATAGTTCCTAAATCGTATCTTTTTTTTCCTTAACTGCATCAACCATTCCCATATAGGGAAAACTTTCATCCAATGATCTGCACACCAGTATAGCTTAGATGAAATAAGCATGCAATCACTTTAGATAGAATACTACTTTGTGCCTATTAAACATCACCTGAACATCAATCCAAAAAAAAAGAAAAAGAAAAAAAAGAAGGAAAAATGAACCATTAAATTTCTACAATATAGAAATCTTAATATATTGCATGGTTACATTCACAGTTAAAAATTCCCTTAATGAAACATATATGCTAGCTTACCAGGACATACCCTTAAAATTATCCAGCAACCATCCACAGCCAACCTAAAGGAAGTTGATTCCTGTAGTGTACTGTGTATGTCACATTAACTGCTGGCAACCTATCATGAAAATCTCACTGCAATGTGAACAAAGAGAGAAATTGCATTGTTATTCAGAGTTTACTTCTTGTGAAGTGTTGTTCCAAGTACCTCAGGTCCACATTTAGAATCTATGACCAAAATGTATGTATAAGTGCCTGAATATTCGTGCCATATTGACCATCTTATTAACAAGAATGGAGGAAGCCTATGGGTTGGGCCATGAGAAGAGATAGTACCATGTATCTCACGCTGTAGAATTTAAAAAGATTAGAATCATATTGGTCCGTTTTTGCCACAAGAAGATTAGAATGCTGAATGGATTTATTTGCAAATGTTATTTTCCAGAAAAGCATGTCATGACCTAATATGTACGAAAGGGGTGAAAAATAATTGTTGCTCTTCTTTCAATCCTATCACGTTGAAGCTGTAGAGCCATGAAATGCTCATTTTGAGAACAGTATTGAAAAAATTTTAAAGCATGTCCTTGAAGAACCTTAGGTTTGTTGAGAAAGGGGGCAGGTACATTATGTTTTCCTGATGGTGCATCAGTGATTGGGATAAATATAAAAGTTTTACACGAGGGAATGGAGCTGCCAAAATAGTGGGTGTTTAGTGCTGAGTAAAGAATCAAACTAGCATCTGTGCAATTTCTTTAAGAGGGACAGTTTGCATGTTGAAGCATGCATCATGGACTGGAAGAAAGCTCAGATTTACTCTAGTTTTGGACCTAACAACCATTAATGGGACATTCATGAGGTGACTAGCCTGCTCATGTAGAGTGAGACAATGATGCATGAATGTCTTTGAAAGACCAATCAATTTTTGTTAGAAATAAAAAGGAATGTTTGGAGGCTAATAACTGAAAGTATGGGTTATAGTCTGCAGCATGGCTAACCTACAACAATAATTGCAAGACTATGTTTGTTATTGTCCCCTTCCATAGTGGTATTTGCTTATTTCTATCAAAGTTGGAGAAGACTTTCCTCAGTTGAATGTGGTTTGATTGCTAATTTATCATCTGGTTTGATTCTGACAGGGAGAATGCTTAGGGGATTTTGTGTGTGTGTGTGTGTGTGTGTGCGCGCATGTGAGAGAGAGGTGGAATCATGGCATATTATATTTCCTTGTAGTTTAGTCCATTGTTCGAGTCCTGGGTCCATGACAAGTGTCTGATTAACTTTTGCAGGTTTACATAATAAGGGCAAACGATTTAACTGAAGTGGATGGGGCTCTAGGTCTACTAACTTTGGATCCTCAAATAAAACAAAATGATGCAGGCAAGTTGGTTGATGTCTTTGTCTTGCAATTTTGATATCCTATATATGTTTGTATTAATGAATCCATATTGCTTTTGGATGTCAAACTTTGAAAATATAAAGACGATGCAGAAATGGCAGTGATACCTTGTAAAATTTCAAAGAGGAAACATCCTAGGTCACTTCCATTAGCTGTTGTCCAAAAGAAACATAAGAAGTCTGGCCGTACAAGATTGTCAGTTCGTAACACTGGGCAACTAGCTGAGCAATCTGAAAATGACAGTGAAGAAGTTGGTTCAGAAGTTCTAGAAGGTTTCAAGTTATCCTTGCCTGCCATTCAATTCGAAGATGTCAAAAGCTTTGAGAATTTTAACATTCTGATCGATGGGTTAGTTCTAGATTCTGAATTGTCAGAAGATATTCGAATGAAGTACTACAAGCTCTGCTGCAGTCAGAATGCCTTCCTTCATGAGAATCTTATTAAGGGCATCAATTTTAAGTTAATTGCAGGAATCATTTCTGAAACTGTTAATATTGCTGATGCCATAAAAGCTTGCAACCTTACTACTTCTCGGGATGAATTTGATACTTGGGACAAGACTCTGAAAGCCTCTGAACATTTTGGCATGAATATTGGATTTTTACGAGCCAGGCTGAGCCGACTTGTAAGCCTTGCCTTTGATTCAGAAGGTGCCACAAAAACAAGGAGGTATATAGAAGCTAGGACTGATCGAGTGAACATAGAAGATGAGATAAGAAATCTTGAAGCAAAGCTTGTGGAATTGAAGGCAGCTAATGAAAAGTTTGGTGCTGATATTGAGAGTCTCAAGTCAAAAGCTGAAAGCTATGAGGTCAAGTTCCAGGAAGAGATTCTTGCCCCATGGTGATATATCTTTTGCAATGTACCATTTATGTATTTTGTCTTTGGTATGCCTTGTTCTTCTATATTCATAATCTTACCCTGTGGACTTAAAAACAAAGGAGGCGAATTGGGATTTGTATGGCTGAAAGGAGTAATTGCTTGAGAATAGTGACTTGTATCAACACTGTAAACACTGTTGTAACATTCTGTAATGATTTAGCATTTAATATGTAGACAATGCTGTAACATTCTTGGACATTATAGTTATTAGACAGTATAGTAGCTTTGAGAGGAATATTATTTGTGCTCTGTGCATGTGTGTTTATGGACGTGTCCTTTGTTACAAAGAGCTATTGATACCCGAAATACCAGTCTCATTTTATGGAAGGACCTTTACAAGGGCAGAGGACAAGTTTTTCACTGGTCGGCAAGGTTCTTGCAAATTTGGGGCTGCAAGTTTGGTCCAAGGCCTTTGACAATCTGGCAAGGTAAGGAATATTGTGCTAGCATGATTCTCCACTTTCACTGTATAAATTGGGCTCGAGTTAGTTTGTACATGGCTTCATCGAGCAGTCTGTTCCACATTGGTTTTATTGCAGATTGTGTCGAAAATGCAGTGGAAGTCTGTTTTTCCATTATTGACTGGTGGCAAGAAGCATTCAATAAGGCATGGCCTAAGCGTGGACAACAGATGTCTGATTGGTGTACCAAGTACCAACGCGGAGAATCCCACTTCACCTACAACAGCTATTATTGCAAGGTATGCCTGAATATAAAGCTTCCAACAACTTGATAATTCTTTAGATTCTTTGAAACCTTCACTTTGTCTGGTGCTCAACAATGCTTGTGTTCTTTTTCTTAATTTTCACTATAAAATAGCATATGCTTTTTCTTTTTCTTTTCTTTTCTTTTCTTTTCTTTCATAGGGAGAGGGGGATGGGCAATTGGGTATAGGGGGTTTGAACTAGTGTTTTTAGTTAGCTTTTGCATTTGGAATGGTTTCCATGCATGGCTTCATGTGTAAATTATCTTATCTTTGTATTTTACACCATGATCTGAAAAGTTGCAGGAGCTAAAATCTGGTCAACTTTCAAAAAGTACTAGTCAAATGAGTCCCTTATTAAAATTAACCCTTTTTACATCCCCCTCTATTAAATCAATCTTCAAAAGAGTTCCTATTAATTAAACTATGAATATTGGTTTACAGATTCATAGAATTCTCCCACAGCTATAAAATTGCAATCCAAATGTTGACTTTATGATAGTAAAGCAATAAACTCATCGTTTGTGAGATGTTTTAGCATGCTATTTATGGAGAAACAACTTGCTTAAAATAATAAATGATCCCTGCTTGTGGGCGACTTATTATTTGCAGATAGAAGTAAAACGGCTTGTGTTCATGAACAATTACTTTGTTCATCCAGATAATTAATGAATGATCTGAATGTGTATTAACAGCTAATTTTCTAATAAATTAACCATCATCATCCAATACACAGCTAATTTGCTATTAGTTGATGCATGAATGATTATAGATGGACAACTGTCATTTGTCTTCATAAGAGGAGTCATTTGCATACCAAAATAAGAAGAAACAAAAGGCAAAAAAAAGAACCAATAATAGTCACTTGTATTATTTGTACTGCTAGAAGACAGTGTAGAGGAAAAAAAATGACAAAAGAATAGAATGATAATATGCATGTGGCCCTCTCTTTTTACATAAAAAGCTGATATTATATCATTTACAATCTAAGAATCTTAAATTCTTTAGTGATATGTCAATTTAAATCTCTATGTACTTGGATAGAACTGATGAACCATAGGTACTTAGTTAAGATATATACATATATACTTTTAATCACATTAATTAGTTTGCTATTGAACTAATACATTAGTAGTTAGACAGTAATTTATAGAGTAATATAATTATTAAAAAAAGAAATGGAAAAAACAAAGCCTACCTTGATTTTTAACGATCTACCCTTTTCCTTGTGCTACTGCTATGGTTTGTTTGTTTGTTTGTTTTATTTGTTGAACAGCCTTCCTTGTGCTTATTGTAAGATCTCAATTATGCTACTCTCACACTAATATATATATTTAATTTATACTCATACATCGTATGTTATGACTTTGCCAGTCCTAAATGTTAATATACTTACAAACACTGACATGAAACATATATAACAAGAAAAAGCAAATAATTATGACCAAAATTTTAATAAAAACTCTTTCTAGCATTTAGGAACTTGTTCCTGTAGTGATATGGGTATCATAAAAAGATCTCCTTTTTCCTTTTCTCATTTTTTAAGTGAAGAATCTCTCTCTCTTTCAACTTATTGAAAGGCAAAAGGGAATAGTTTACACCTCCCAAAATACATATAACGACATGAATATAGATCCAAGTCAAAGATGAATCTAGTACATGAACAGATACCTTTTTTTTTTCCCTTTGAAAAATAAAAGAAAAGAGAAAAAAGAACTGAGAGAAGACAGATCTATCAATCAGTGCTTAAAAAGATACAAGGAGTTCTTCAACTGCAAACATTTTGTACAAGAAAAAAAAGAAGCCAAAAACACCAACTACTTCTGGGAGATCCAAAGGAATAATAAAGACATTTAGAACTCCAAAAACAGAAGAAAAAAGGTTTAGCAAAGTTTGAAAAGAACTAATTAACTCACACAAATTAAGAGCTCTAAATTTTATCCAAATCTCCGCTAAAAATAGAAGAAAATTATCATCACCATTTTCCTCTTCTAAAAAAATTACTCCCACTCTAACAAATACTCATTACTATATCCCAATCTCCACATCTCTGTGACTTGACCCTCCTTCATTTAAAAGCTCCTGCAGTAGAAAACACAAACCCAAATCAGACCAGCTCAAGGAAATTTAAAAGATTAAATTTTTAACCCTATAATTCATTTTCAAAAAAAAAGAAAAGGAGAACAAAAAGAAAAGCTATTTAAGTAGGTATTTAATTCCTATTATTTTTCTAACCTGTGAACTCTTGCCAACATGCACCTCCTCATGAACAAAATTGTGCCTTCTACTTTCACCAACTCTTTCCGCAGACCCATCACTCTTATCAACTTTCTTAGACCCAATGTGGCTTCTTTTGAGACCCAGAAGGCCTTTCCACCTTGTTGAACCCTTAGGTGGCCTAAGTGAAACTTCATGATCTTCATAACCATCATCATCACCAACAAGAAGTTCATCTCTTATAGTCCTTTGCATTTGATTGTGGTTGTTGCCATTATCTTTGAATGGCAAAAGTCTACCCTTGAAAAAAAGCTCATCAGCACTCATCATTGAGTAGTTTGTGACTGAGAATTCAAAGTCACTAGACACTGGGGCCTCTGATCTTGATGAGCTCCTAATCTCTTGCTTGATAATCTGTTGGGAATCAACAAAATCATTAGAGAAAGAGATTCTAGGGCTCATTGGAGGGCAATGACCTTTGTGCTGATCGGAGTTATACATGTCTAAGCATGCCATGGGATTTCAAAACAGCAAAAGAAGAAGAAAATAAGAATGAATTAAAGAACAGAGAAAACCCTAATAAATTCTTTGAGGGACCCTCATGTACTGTTTCAACCCACCAAGTAGTGTTTGTATTTATATCTAAGGGAGGGGAAGAGGGGAAAGCTAGCTAGGAGTCTCTTTTGAATTGAATTTATGCATGGCATGCCTATGATGTGATATATATGTTTTTGTCATGACATGTTAAATTGGTAGTCAATGATGCCTCAGTTTTTTAGTCAGTCTCATATTTTTATGTATTTTTTTACTGTTTTCCTTGGAAGTGTAGGTGAACTTACCAAGAAACTCTCTTCTGCTTCTATCTTCTATTTAAAAAAAAAAAAAAAAAAACAGTGAATAAAATAGTATAATTAACACTTATTAGTTGCCAAATCCTATTGTGTCCATTTATATATTAATTATATTTATATTAAAAATAGTGCTAGGTGTACTTCCAGGAAGGTTCTTGGAATTAATGTAACAGATCCTTGATGCATGTTTCTCATAATGGTTAAAATACTTAAAAAAAATTTATCCATGTTAATTTTTTTTGTCAAAAGCTGGCCTATAATTAGTAGAATCTTTGGAAGATCCTTTAGTATAAGATGACAAACTAACGGCTAGCACTAATATTTGTTACCAATTGGAAATTAAATGACATTTATTCATTACCCAAATAATAAATTACCCGATAGGATTAAGAGTATGTTTGAGATTGTAATTTTAGCTACTATTGAAAAAAATACTATATTAAAAATATTAATTTAATTTAATTAAAATTTATTTTTAAAATGAATTTCAAGTATTCTAATTTTAAAAATTTCAAAACAGCGAGACTCAACTTATTTTCCCAACAACAATTAAAATAGTGTTAGTTTCATAAAAGCAGTTGTAATTTCGGTCAGTTATCTCATTTAAGGTCATTTGGAATTGCGTTTAAAAAAATATTTTTCAACAAAAAAAATTTATATTTTTTATAATTGTTTTTTTTTCTAAAAATAGATTTAAAAAAATAATTTATAAAAAATAATAAAAATCAATCAATTAAATTTAAAAAATTTTAAAAAGATTTTTTTAACTTCAAACAGTAATTTCAATCATATTCTTAGTGGAATTTAACTTTAAAATTTATTGTTGGACTGTCCATTTGGAGATTAAATTTCATAGTAATTAAGATTGATCATAAATAATAATAATAATAATAATAATAATAAAAGTACATTGTGGATGCATGTGGAGTCAGATAAAAGATAAGCATCCTTTATGATTAGGAGAGTGAATATAAATATAAAAAGATAGTGAAAAAATTGGGGCAGGCAAAGTTAGAGGAAAGGGGTAAAGGAAGGTGATAAGAGTTTCCATAGAAAACATAGAAAGCAACAAGAGTTTTATTAATAGGATGAGTGATTGGACTTTTAAAGAGGCAAATGCTTTTACTGTTTTTAGCTAATTTTGTTTTTTAAAAATAAAAAAGAAAATTAAGAGCCAAGAAAAAGAGCAGAAGAGAAGAGAAGAGAAGTAGTGTGACAGTGGCAGAGTCCAGAAGGGTTGGGGTGGCATGCATGGCTAATTTGACCAACCTTTGACTTGTAAGTAAATAAGCAGTGAATGAGCTGGCGATGCCGACGCATCAATGGGACCACGTGATCTGATCACTCTTCCTTTAACACAAACACACACTTATATATAATATATCCATTAATTAAATTCAACAATGGATATTAATAAACTTTTTATTTTTATTTTTAAGGGACAGCTCAGTGGTTGAAATTTAAAATTTCATTTTGAAAGCCTAATTATCAAGCTTTGTTTTGTTTTTTTTTTTTTTTTTGGCCAAGGATCAAGCTTTGTTGGATGAAGTAAGAAGTGAAAGTTTAAATGAGTTTAAATTTGAGTAACAAGTTGAGATATATTTTAATATTATAAATATTTAATTTAAATTGCTCATATGTTTAATTTAGTATTTAGTATTTAGTATTTATGTAATTTTATATTTTATATCATATATAATTTTTGAGTTTAAATCTTCAATTATTCGAGTCTTAACTTAGGTAAATGAGTTGACTTCATAATTAAGTTTAAATCAAATTAAGAGTATATTCTTGAGCTCGATTATTCGAGTATTAGCTGAAGAAGGTGATGAAAGTATAAGACATGACTAATGAAAAAAGAACATATCCATTTCATTAGAATACTCTATGCAAAGAAAATGCTTTATGGATGAAAAAAAAAAGAAAGTCTTAAATCTATCACATAAATGGATAGTAATTAAAATTGAAATATTATATATATATTAAAAAAATTATCAATTAAAATAAATAATTTATTACCAAATAAGAAATACTATAGTGTTTTTTTGCTGAAAGAAAAGAACAAGCAATTAAAAAGAAACAAATGTCCAAAGCAACAAAACCTAAGTATTTCCAAAGAGCAATTGAGGAAGTTTAAGTACCACCAAGAAAGTTAAAGGATATCTTCAATTGATGAAACTAGGTATGTACCAATTAGAGAATTCACACTTAAAGAGTTTGAAAGAAGAAAAGAAAATAGTTTTTTTTACACTACAAGAGGGAATTTAGTTACTTTTTTTTTTATTATTTTTTTTTTATTATGTGTATGTGTTTTGCACAAAATTAAATTATTTACTTGAATGAGTAATGAGTCTTGTTATTATTTATACTTGGTGTTGGTTATGTAATTTGGTTTATATTATTTAGATAATAGTAAAGATGGCTTAATTGAGATAATTAGGCTTGAGGTCATGAGATGAGGAGATCTTATATTTGAATCATGCAAAAAAAATGAGAATTGTTTAGATTTATTTTCTGTCAAATATGAATTATAATTAGTTATAATATGTATTTTGATATTGTGATTAATATTTGATTTATATAAAAATATCTCTTGGTCTTATTCAAATAATATAAAAGAAAAAAAAAATAATATAAACTATATAGTACCAAGTAAGGAAGTCCACTTTGTCATGTATGTGTTGTGTGGGGGCATTTCAAGGAAGTGGCAATTATGAGGCATTTATGTCCTCTTTCAAGTAGTGGGTTACTGCAAGAGAAATCACGTGGGCACGTGAAGAAGAGCTCTCTTCTCTTACCTTCCTCAGGCACCAGAAAGAGGACTTGTTTTGTTGCAAAGAAGAAACAATCACTAATCATTCTTCTATGAAAAATAAAATTTCAATGGGTTTTCTTTTCCTAAAGCTGAAACCCACCATAATGAACCTATTTGAATTTTTCATTTTCTTTTTTTATATTTTGTCAGTATCATTCCTAAAATTTCTAATCTTTTAGTACCCCTAACTTTCTTTTTTATTACCTCTATAACTTTCTTTTTCTTATCACTTAATTCAAATCAATTCATTCTAGATATCGATCTAATTAAAATTCTTATCTCTAATTACGACTGCATTTTCATTTTCCTTGATAATTAATGACTTTATATTTTTAATTTATTTAATTTTTTTATTGAAATTTAAATTCATAATTTCACAAATTTAAAAATAATTTTAGTATTATTGAGCTAAAAATTCATTCGTAATCCATTCATTTGAACATGTTAGATTTTATATAACACACACACACACACACACACACACACACATATATATATATATATATATATATATAATTCACTTGAACAGGCATATACCAAATGGACATTGCCTAGTTGATACATTTTAGAAAATTTTAAGTGGATGATACTCAATATTCAAATGCCTAGTTGCCTAGTTGATACATTTCAAATAATGTATGCACACACACTATTAACCATGTACCTTAAAATGTCGACTATTTCTATGGTGCATTTAATTTATAGGTAAATTTAAATTTATAATCGTCAGATCGCTCATTTTTAATATTGAGTTAGATGAGACTAATATGTATTCTTATTTTTATTTGATGTACTAATTTTTATGAGCAAGTGTGAAAAAAAAAAAGAAAAAAAGCTCACCATTTTGGAGTTATATATAGAAGATCATTGAAGATTCTTAATGGCTGTATATTGAGCCTGCCAATTGTGTCCCTATCACTATGTACACCACTTTCTGTTGCAACTTCTTCCTTGTGAAAATAATGGGTCTCACACAGCCAAGACTGAACATACAGTCAGATGTCTTTACCTCAGCATAAGGTTTTTTTATTTTTATTTATTATTATTTAAGTATATGTTTTTTAAGTTGAACAAAATTGAGATAGGTGGAGGCACAAAGTTGCAAAATGAAATTGTCATCTCCAAAAAGATTTGAATCTCTTAATCTCTATTATTCTAAGATAAGATAATAATTCAATCACTCAATTAGTAGGTGTCATATAACTTATAAAATTCTTTGGTATAAAAATTAAAATCTACATTATTCGAAAAAATTAAAAAAAAAAACTTTGAAATTTAAACATTTGGTTTCATGTATATAATATATCAAATTAGCATGAAAATAAAATTTAATATTATAGATATTTAGTAATTAGTGGATGATAATATAATATTTTTTTTTTCAAGAGATATCATGTATAAATTCACAATATAAGTATGAAATAAATTTAGAAGTCTAACCTGTAATCTCTTAGGATTTCAATTTTGAGATTAAAATATGATTGGCAATATAATAATTATTTAATAATAGAGATATTGAGTATCTAATTAAATAGAAAGAATTAGTTGGCAAGTCTCAAATCAAATAGTGCAAGTCTTAGGTTAGATTTGGTGTCTTATCCTGATTTAGACCCATAATATGGAATCTAACTAATTAAAAGAAATTATCCCAATTTAAGAGTTGGGACTTGGGATTGGCATCTTGAAAAATAAATTATAAATAATAAAAATATAAGTTTAATTTGGGACATTTTAGTACATGTGGGTAACATGAAAAGAGAAGAATAAAAAGAAGAAGAATTGGGCACTTCAAATTTTGACTTGTACCTAAAGAAAGGATATGGCTGTCACCCACATGGTAAAGAACCTTTAGCAGTCAAATGGGGTAATGCCACGTGGTGAATACCCAGAAACCTATATGGCTGGGAATAAGGAAAGAGGAAAAGACCAGTCAAAATCCCTATTCAATTAATATCAAATTAATAAATTATCAATCAAACAAATCTTTTTTTTCTTCACAGATTCACATGTCCATGAAAATAACAAAATTCTTTGCACGGTTGGGGTCAGGGAAAGGGATTTTTGGGTTTTTTTTTTTTTTTTTTTTTTTGGAAATTCACTGCTTTATTTACTATAAATAAGTACTAGTGAATTTTTTTTTTTTTACATATTTTGTTGTTTGGTGGATATATTGTTCTAAGGGGCTTATCTTAATCCATCCAAACTTTTTTCTTTTCTATGTAGCTATTGTAGTTCTCTGCTAACCAATTTAACGTTTCAAATGAAGGAACTTCTGAAGGCTTCGATCATTAGAGGAAAACTCTGATTTGCTCTTTATTTTTTATTTTTGTCCTTCTTATTTAATAGTAAGAATAAGTTAATCTCTGCCTTTGGTGTAACGGTTTTGTCTCATGTCAAGTACGGGTTATGGAGCAGTTGTATTGTGCATGTTTGGAATGCGATCTGGTTTGTTATGGAGGCCACGGTGGAGTCCGATAAGGTTCGCCTCTCCTACCTCAATTATCCTTTCAAGGTTTTATCTGTAAACGATTGTAGGGGGGAGGGAGAAGAGGCTGTTGAGGCTGGTGATGGAGCTTCCCAGAGAGAAGCTGTTTATCGTTCAATCTGCTCCATGTTGACTTTTATAGGAACTAATATGGGCAAATTTGGTTTGATTTGATTGAATTTTTTAGTTTCTTATTCTTGTTGGCCCGATTTCGGCTTAATATGAATGGCAAGCTCAAGATCTAAATGGTACAAGTCTCTTTTGATTGATCCAACAGAAGATTCCCTGCTCTTGAAGTTGTGGCACTAGCGATGGAGAAGAATGACGTTTATGGAAAGGAGAGATGGGTTCAGGGGCTCTTTTGTAATTTCTCTTGTGTTAAAGGCTGGTGGGTTGTCTATTGGGCAGACTCCAGTATCTGTTTTCTGTTGGGCTGGAAGCCCATTTCATTAAATCCTCATGTTGGATAGGTTTGACCTGAATTATACAGTCAATCAAGCTTATTTATATTGGATTAATCTTGTTTGTAAAATTAACCATTATATTGTCCTAAGTCTTAGGCCTTATTAATATAGGCAAATTCTCTTCTTTGAGAAAAAAAAAATCAAATAAAAATCAAATCAAATCATTCAACCATAATCATTCATATCTGTGAAAATAAAATGGGTTTCTCTTGGTTCATAAAATCTCAATTTAGCTCTTTTAATCAGGGGCAGTTTAGTGGGGTAGAAGACTAAAATAACCGCTTTAGGTCCCCCAATTATATATATATATATAGTATAGAAATAAAAACTTAAAATTTTGAAAATATAACTTAATAAAAAGTTTATAAAATATGAACATTCTAAAAATTAGTTTAGAAAATTGAAATTGAAATATAAAATAAAAAACAGTAGTAATATAGAAATTAACACTAACAATAATTACATTCTAATTAATTCTATTAATTTTTTTCTAAATAGTAGCACAAATCCATAATTTTTTTTCTTAAAAACTAGATTCCCAATTAGAAACATAGAATCTTTATCCATGATCTAGTTTTCCCTCTAATGTTAATTTAATTAAAGATTACTTATAAAGAAAATGGTTTAATTTAAATTTATTTATTTATATTATATTTTTTCAGTTTAAATGTCTTATTTTATAATTTTGCCTAAGTGTCTAAGGCCCCAAAACCTTGAGCGGCCTCTGCTTTTAATCATTAAAGACGAAAGTTCCATGATTAAAAAGTTCAGTAGGAAACAATAAAATTTTAGAGCTTTAATAGATAAAATATAATAAATTTAGGAGTTCTATAACTATTTGTTTCACTTATATTGGAGGGGAGTAGTTTCTATTTGGAAGGTGGAATGCAATAAGAAAGGTTTTCCTACACATTTTTTTTTCTTTTAATTTTGGTCATAAATGAAAAACTCCAAACAGAATTCTAACTTATATAAGAACCCAAGATTAAAAAGAAGACAAACAACTAGAAATTATAAACCTTTAAGATGAATTATAAATAAGAACAGAACTTGCTAATTTTCTATTACATAGCAAGGAGAAGTTTAAAGGGACAATAGAACAATTTAGCATTAGCATTAAAAACACTTGGATAAACTAAAGACACCTAGAATAAGGAAAGACTATAATGAAAAACATCAATAGACACTAAAAATTAAATACTTTAAAAAATTACTTTTCTATTTTCAACAATAAATGAGTTAGAAAACATACTCAAATTAAAAGAATATCTCATCTTACGTAATTTTAATGGATGAAGCATGATTATAAAAATTAAACTACAAACAATTATTTTAGATGCTATTGAAGAATAATTTAACGGTCAAATATCTATTTCAATAGCGTAAAATATCATAGTATAAGAGATTAAAGGTTTAAATGCTGATAATTCTTATTTTTTAAAGAATATTCAATGTAAATTAGGGAAAAAAAGTTGGGCTTGGGCTTGGTCGAGGATTTATTTCCCATTTGTGCTAAAATTATTCAGAAGATTAAACTGTGATTTTTTGTTTTATAATAATGATTAATTATTGAGGAAATTACGTCATATATCCAATTTTTAATTTTAATTACAAATAAACGCTTGGTTTTTTTTCTTAGATTTTTATGCTCAGTCATTTATTTTTTAAACACCATTTTTATTTTCTGTTTTACAAAAACACGCTCTTGTTCTCTAATCACTCTTATTTTTTATCTCCATTTACCAAATATTCTTTACAAATTCTTAAAAACCGTTATTATTGGGTAAATCGGTGTTGTTCCATTTGCTCTCTACTTCGCTCTTGTTCCCATTTGCTCTTGCCGTACGTTGCTAGGTTTGTGGATTGCTGATTGCTGTTATTGGTGGGATTTATTGCTACGTTCAGCGTTGAGTTTTCTAGGCTCGTGGTTGCCGTTGGTAGTTGCTCGTGGGTCTCGTCGTTCACCAAATCGAAGTGCTGGATTTCCTTCTGTTGGGTTTCGTGGAAGAGTTTTTCTTATATTATCTGTAAAGGAAGGACACAAGTGGGATTCATAATACGTATTTTGATCTCTTGTTCCAATTTCGATTTGTGCAATTTCTACTATTCTAGAGCTAAAATCTTCTTTCTAATCGAATAATTATGGAAGAATTGCCAGTGGAATTGAGTTGACTTTGCAAGGGATGTGGTTTTTCTAAATGGGTATTTCTTTTTATACCAATATAATTGTTCATGGCTATTCTTTGCATAAAAAAAATAATACTATTAAATGTAAACTTGGCGTCCGAATTCAAAAATGGTTATGGGAGACCAAGGAGAATGAGTCAGGTCTCTAATCTATATCTATCATTTCTTTTTTGTTAAATTTTATCTCTGAATTTTTTTTTTTTTTTTTTTGTTAAAAATGAGTATTTCATTTTTTTTTTTAACTTGTTTGTTTGCATACTCTATGTTTGAAGGACTATTCTTGGGTACAAGAAGTTATGAAGGCGGACTTTTGATTAACTATGGTGATATTGTTTTGTTTTGTTGATTTGTAGTTTTTAGAAAAAGCTTAATAGAATATTTAGTTGTTAAATCAGTTTATTTGAATGTTTTTCAATTGATGTTTTTGTGTTTATGACTATTAGGATATTGACACCTGTTTTTATCTATTATACTGTTACTTCTTCTTAGCTTCTACAATGTATTTGACTGCCACTCTCAAGTATCTGAACTTATGTATTTCTTTGAGTTTGTGGCCTTTTATTTTGGGTATATATTTGGTTTATTTTATTTATAAATTTGATTGATATTTGGTTGATTTGATATATATGTTTAGTTGATTTTGTATACTAAAAAAATATCAAGAGTATACCATTTGTTATTATTATAATCATTTTTAATTTAATATTTTTTTACAAATTTTAAAATAATGAATCAACCAACAACTTAGTTTTTTCAAATTTTACTAAAATATATTAAATGTATACCAAATATATTAAATGAATACCATTTTGAATTAGAATATCAATTTTAAAAATGAACACTAAAAATTTAGCAGGTATATATTAAACATATACCTAATATAAACTCAAAATATACTACGAGTATATTCAAAATAAATTCAACATATACCATTTCACTGAAAAACGTAAAAATGTAAAAAATGTTGCTGAAAATCGTATTTTTATAAATAAAAAAAATAGTCAAACAACGTATTTTTGTAAGAAAATTGATTAAAGCGTAAAAATATAATATTAAAGCATTTTTTAGGTATTTCTATAAAAATCCCTTAATTATTCAGCAGAGTTTAAATAATGCAGTTGTCTCTAAAACTCGTTATATAATTTTGCTTGATTTAGTGAAACAATAAGTTGATTTATTTACTGGTCCAACTAGTTTAATTGGATTAGTTTTTCTAAGATTCATAACAGTGATTTTTAATTGATATATAAAATGAGATCCTTACGTAACACTATTTCACATTTCTGAAAGATAACATTAAATCTATCAATCAACATATATAATATATATTTAAGAGAATATTATGTCTATTGATCATCATATTATAACACATATTTAAGGGAATCCCACAGCTCTTAAGTTGGGATTAACATTTAGCATACCTCAATAAATATATAGGGTCATAAAATAAAAGACAAATATTTTAAGTATGATTTAAACTCTCAATTTTTTTTTTCTTTTGAATGTGCATAACCTTTTAAACTCTCAATTGTTTTTTTTTTTACATTGAAAATTCATTAAAGAGAAAGAAGATTGTTAAAATTTGAATCTCTGACCTCTAGTACAGTAAGATAGGGTACTCGACAAACGTAACATATGTTATTGATATAATAATATTTAAGATAATAATAAATAAACAATTTAAAAATGAAATTACAATTTGATTATAAAAAATATATTAGAAGAATTATTCAATGCAACTTACATTCAAACAAATATGAAATCCATATGAATTTAAGAATGATAAATCATACATTCCACAATAAAGCAACAACTTAATTATACACTCCAAGACACATGGATCAAGAAAAGGAAATAAAAGAAAACTAAATTAAACCACAATACATAAAAATTATTATTTAGAACTTGGCACAAGCACAAAGACACAAATAAAGGGTAACAAATACCAATTATCTTGAAAAATAATTAATTACCAATAATCACTTTGATGAATTTTCATGTGCAAACGTTGTTGAGCAAAATTGATAAGTTTCTCAATTTCTTTAGAATTGTCTATTAGACCATTGCAATTAGTGTCAGCTTCCTTCATTGCTTGTCTAGCCTTCCACCAACTAAACCATATCTTCATGCTCTTAAGCGCCTCTTTTATGTCTTCACGGCTTAGTCGCCCGTCTTGGTCTATGTCGAATTGGCGAACCCAAGCTTTGAATTCCTCCACTGTCATTTCGCGACTGGGCTGGATTTGATCGCAACACATAATCGCCATTTTGTGTGATTTGTTTTTTATTATTATTATTTTTTATGCAAGATTGATAGAGGAAATTAAGATTTCAAGTTGAGTATGCATTTGATCTTGTGAAGAGTGATGGAGGTCATGGTCAAGTGGGTTTTTAGTGGAGAATTGGAATCTATATATTTGGCATGTCCACAACTTTTTTTTTTTAATTGGCATCTTCAGTCATTTCATTTAGATCATCTTTTGCTTTTCTTATTTTCTTGCAACTTTATTCTTAAATTATGAGACAAAAAGAAATGCAACTTTAGCAAAATATATAGAATAGCTAAGTGATGGTGGAATATCATGGTCCAAGGTTCTAACAAGGCCCATTAATATTATAAATTACAAGAAAATAGATAGATAATGCAGCATTATATATATATATATATATATATATATAATTCAACTCAAATTGAAATTTGAATACAATATATTCCAGTAGAAAAATTATTGCCAACACAAAGTGCACATATTTATCTCATATATCAAATTAATGAATGATGTGATATTTTTAATTAATATGACTCTTTTGTTTATTTTTTATTCAATAAAAAAACACTAATATTCATTTTTTATTTCATATATTTTTATTTCATTAAATTAGTGTATACACTATATACTTAATATAAATAAGATTTACCCAGTATGGAATAAACTCTAAACCACAGAACTAAAAGCTGATTATCTTATTTTTGAATTTTCAATGATTCCCACCTCCATACTATATATACGTATCAATATATATTAAAACAAATTAGTACATATTTTTTGGATGTAAAATAAAAAACTAAGGCTCAACCAATTAAAGTAGCTATAGGCTATCTTCTCATACTTGTTTCACACGTGCATTTGTGTTAATTACTGTTCATGACTCGACATATTCAATGTTCATGACTCGACATTACTTGGGCATTGTCGGATTTTTCTTAAGCTATCACTTTCTTTTAATTTTATTTTTTCTATAAAGATTTCAGTTGGAAACTTATAATGGATGGTTTAATGTTAGAAAAGGCTCAAAAAGTTATATATTCTATGTACTAATAATCTTTAAATATTTCAATTATAATCAATCACATTTAATAAATTATTAAACTAATTTTCTTGATATCTTCTCTCTCTCTCTCTCTCTCTCTCTCTCTCTCTCTCTCTCTCTCTCTCTCTCTCTCTCTCTATATATATATATATATATATATATATATATATATATATATATTATGCTTTGATCAAAAGTTATTTAAATTTTTTTTTCATCATATACAAGTAACTCTCTTTTAAAAATTAAATTTATATGAAATTATTTTATCAATTTTTTTGACATCATTATATTTTTTGTAGATACTAATTAAAAATTTTACAAACTAATAATATTTCTTTATCATTATTTTAGTTGGTCCATATATAATAAATTTGACCCATAAAATTCATTTATATTAATATTCAAAATTATTTAAGGTAATATTTAAAGTTAATAATTAAAATAATAATAATAATTTGCACAAGTTTTTTTTTGATTCATAGGAAGAGAAAATCGAATTTAAATTTATTGTACAGGTTATATGCACTTATTATTAGACTGTTAAATAAACAAGTATGATTAAAATTCATACAAAATGCGGATCCACGATTAATTTAATATAAAATATCATACCATAATTCAAATATAAGATATTTATTTTTTAATTAATTAAATTCTTTAAAGAACTTATATAATTAAATTAAATAAGTACTAGAGCTGCAATTCAAGTTGGAGTTAAATTTGTATATAATAATAAAAAAAAATGATACGTGTATGAATTGTTAATTGACCAAACACAATTAAATTTAAGAGAATAAATTAAGGGAAACCAAATTTCCATTGCCCAAAAATTAATATAGTCAAAGCTGATGCCAGCTCAATTTTGGAACTTGGAAGCAATTTCGAGGGCTGAAATTAGCCTAAGCTATCTCAAGATTTGCAACTTCTTAAACTACTACAAGGTGTCTGGTTCATAGTTACTTTCACATAATTCAAGCCGAGAGAGAGAGAGAGAGAGAGAGAGAGAGAGAGAGAGAAATGTATCCTTCGTATCATCAAGACAATACAAAATATCCTTCACAAACATCACAAGGCTATCCCATGAATTACATCCACTCCACCCATCCTCCATACATCTCCTCCACTAATACCACCGCAACACGGTGGTCCACCGGCCTTTGTCACTGTTGCGATGACCCAGCAAATTGTTTTGTTACTTGCATTTGTCCATGTGTCACCTTTGGACAGATTGCTGAGTTAGTCAACAAGGGTTCAATATGTAAGCCTCCATTGTATCAACTGTATTTCGATTGATTGAAAAGATGTCGTGTGATTTTATTTATATATTTTGAATATTTTTGGTGCAGCTTGTGCAGCAAGTGGTGCAATTTACGGTATGCTATTGGGTTTTACAGGACTATCATGCTTGTATTCATGTTTCTATAGGTCAAGATTGAGAGGACAATATGACTTGGAGGAGGCACCATGTGTTGATTGCTTGGTTCACTTCTTTTGTGAGCCTTGTGCACTTTGTCAAGAATACAGAGAGCTCAAGAATCGTGGTTTTGATATGGGCATTGGTAAGTAACTATTAATTAATTTACTGTTCTTTTATTTATATATCTCTTCAATTTATCCCACAACATTTCGATTTAATGATAAGCCAATCAGAAGCATTTTTCTTAAAAAATGAAATTTTGAATAATAAATTTGTGTTTTAGCTAGCATTTACTTGTTTTTATTTTTTATTATATAGTATTTAAATATCTCTGCAATTTAATAAAATTAAAATGATTTGTTATAAATATGAAAAATTAAATATAATTAATGAGTAGTAGTGTTGAATGTGAAGGTTGGCAGGCAAACATGGATAGACAAAGCCGAGGGATCACAGTTGCCCCCATTGTTGGTGGTGGCATGAGCCGATGATCATACACAAGTAGAGACCTGCCACCCAATTATTCGCCATTGGACACATTAATTTCTCTATTTCTTGTATCTGATTTATGCATCATCTACCATTATTTATGCATTAATATTCTTGCTATCTTGAATCATCTTCAATTATTACTAATTAGTGCTTATGGCAATGGCATGCATCTAAATTAATTTGTACACTCAAAATATTTCAATAACAAAAAAAAAATCTCCATTTACCAAGATACTTGAAAGATAGAGAGAAATTGCTCCATTTAAGTTTCAAAATTCTGCACATTTACCTAGCACTATCGCATTCTGTTTTCTGCACTCATATTCTCAGCACTTGCTCAACTTCATAAAATCAAATTAGTATAAAGACAAAGATAAAAGTAACTTCTATAAAATCTCTACAATATCCTTCTTCAAAATAACCAATTAATGATAACCATATCAAAAATATTATTAGTTAACACAAATTACCCATGGAGTTGGGTTTACAAATTTTCAAAACACAGCAAACCCATCTACACCGTAATAACATCAACTTATTACTAAAATTATTCAAACACATATATATAGCTATGGGATAATAATGTAAGATATGATTTTCATTTACCAAGGCATAAGAAATTAAAGAAATTGCCAATTTATTAACTTTTAGGCAATCGCTTCTTTTATATTATGATGAAAAGCCTTGCAAAATTAGAGTCGTCTTCAAAACTATAAAGTTAAAAATTTTAATTCAAAATCTAATTCACAACCTTGATGAGAAATATTTGAAAAGCATAATAATTTCAATCCTCTAAGAGGATTTCATGGTTCCAGTCATCATGAACATAAATTCATTTATATCAATAAAACCATCACCATCACTATCCACTCCTCGAATCATTTTTCTACAAGCATCCAAACTAGACCTCTCTCCCATCATCTTCAAGACTTCCATTAATTCCTCTGCACTAATTTTCCCATCACCATCTAAATCAAAAGCTTGAAAAGCACTTTGAATATCATTAGTTTTAACTCCTTCTCCCACATTATTCATCATCTCCATGAACTCTTTAAAATCTATAAACCCATCTCCATCAGTATCAGTAGCTTCAAATGCCTTAGCCATTTCAGCTTCATTCATTCCTTTTTTCCCCATAGCTCTCAAGGCTGACTTGTACTCTTGCCTTGAAATCTTGCCATCTTTGTTAGTGTCAAATTTGGAAAAAACCCATTTCATTTCTTCTTCATTTGGTTGGAAAGATTTTGGTGGTGGTGGTGGTGAGGTTTGTTTTTCGAAATTGTAAATTCTTGAATTGGTTGGTTTTATTGAAGAAGGCTTTATTGAAAGACCACGGAAACTAAGAAAACTCAAATTTTTGGAAGACATTGTTGATTTTATTTTCTTGAGAATAGGAGAATTAGAAATTTTGTAATTGATTTGGTGGATTCAAGAAATCATAACTCATTTATATATAAGAAGCTTTTTAATTAACTTTATATCATCTAACGCGGAAGAATATGATATTTTGTACCTATGTGTTATAAAACAAGTGGTGGTGATTTTGGGATCTAAAAGAGGTGATTGTATTCATCATTAATTATGTCATTTTTTGTTTTATGCCATGCCCACTTTCACACAAGTTGATGAGTAAAATTCTATGTTCATCATCAATCAATGAATTTAGAGCCATAGAGACATGAAACACAGGAAAAGCATTTCGTAAAAGCAAAGATACTCCTTTATTTAAGCAAGATGCACAAGTCCCATCATGTGAAATTTGAGAATTGCTTTCAAATTTGTGGTACTGAATTCGTCTTTAAAAACTAGATTTTCTAACCTATTCATCTTCACTTTCAACTTCTCTTTTGTTTTGTTTTGTTTTTTTTTAAACATTATTGTTTAAACCATCCACAACTTCGTTAACAGTGGTTTTTTTTCTTTATTTTAAGTTTTTGTATTCAATAAATACAATCTGTTAATCTATATTTTTTTAGACATGAATTTGATTTTGTTTTTGTTGTTTTTTGTTGTCTTTGTAGATTTTATTATTCATTTTATAAGATTTAGTGAGTATTTTTTTTATAAAAGTATTATATTCTCTTAAACATTTGAAAATCTCATAGTTAAATTGTTTTTTTTATTTTAAATTTGTTGTTGATATATATTCAAATAATCAGGCTTGTTCAAAGACATGAAAGTTAATTTGTAGTAAAAATTAGCTACCAAGCAAAGTGTGTTTCCCTCTGAATTGCTAGTTCCAACTCGATTGAAGATTATTAGAAGAATTTCAAACCAATTTCTTGTTTTAGTATTTCTTGATATATGATTTTATATTTTATTTTCAAATTAAAATGTACTTTTATCAATATCAATGAAAAATTCATATTTTTCCCTGAAAAAAATTCATCTCTAAAACTTTGAAATTTTAAATTTAAATTTAAATTAAATATAAAATGTTAACATTTTAGATAATATTTTAATGAGATTATATAATATGTATTAAAAATATGTATCATAATTAATTTAAAAATTAATCTAATTAATATATATATTTATATTTAATTGAGATTTTATTTTTTAAATTATATATATATATATATATATATATATATATATATATATATATATATATATATATA
>CATKHJ011090833.1:0-10292 GCA_949750685.1 Vernicia montana
CTTGAATCCCTTCATTATAGATCCTAATCTCAGCTAGGGCAATGGTTTATGTCAAACCCTAATGTGCCTTGATCATATGTCATTATCTCGATTCTAATTTTTGATATAATTAGATTCATACTAGAAACTCTTTCTAGTGAATTTGTCTGTCATGGCCAGGAACTTTGGTATCAAGAATAACTAGATAGCATAGGATCTTAACCTCGTTTACTCAAGGTAATGAATTCTATCTTGGCGATCACTTACCTTCATATATAACTAATTAGAACCATCATAGGCCATATATCCGTACATGAATAGTATGTCTATGTAAGCAATAATAAATCCTAATCACATATATATAAGATACAATATCCCTCAAGTCAAAGGACTATATGTACTATTATGACCTAGATGATAAATAATTGACAAGCAGTAAAACTCCATATTATTATCATCTAATGTCACAGTTTGACTATTCATCCTATGAATATCCACGTGTTTGTATCGACATTATATGTGAAGCAGCATGCGACTCACTAACTCTATAATCATAAGTATCACATACTGATTATAGAAAACAAATAGAGGTGATGGTCTTCCGGAATTAATGATGTCTTGTCATTTAATCTTATGACCACGAACATATTTAAAGTATTTGTTTGAGAGCAATCTGTCACTCATATTCTCAACACTTGAGAAAAAATCCTCTTACAAAATACTTAAGGACTATATTCAATAATATGAAACCCTTTTCACATAATGAATATATATATCGTGCCATTGGGAATTAATATCTACTATTACATAACTATTATATGGCTGCTAGGGCATACTGCTATCACTGACTCGGCTCCGGCTGCGGTGGTGGCCTAGGAGGTATATACCCTTGAGTGACCCAATAATCTAGCATGGACTGTTGAAGCCATGCTCTGCTCTGCACCTCAAACTCAAATGTGGCCTGCTGGTGCTGTAACATGCTCAGGATGTGATTCTGGTTGGCGAGGAGTTTATTCTGTTGAACCTGTAGACCTGTCACGGTCCTCTCCAACTTGCATATATGGTGCTCAAAATCTGTGGGCTTCTTGTCCTCCTCCTCCTTAGTTCCCATATACGACATCCAATCTCAGAATGGAGTCGCACTAGAGAGAGGGACAGCTAATGAGGAAGATGGCCCGGCAGCAGTGGAAGGCTGGGCAGAAGGATCAATGGTGGCCTCTAGAGTTGGTGTAGGGGCTACAACTAGCATGAAGCTCTTCGTCTTATCCATTCTCAGCAATGTGGCATAATTAATCAGCGTAGGTATGCCGTCTAAAGTCATCGGAGCCAAGTGAGCAAAAACACCTAAGCGCTGAGCTAGCTTGGTGATGTACATACCCCCAAACAAAGCTCAGGTCCTACCTTTTCGGGACTAATCATCAAAGAATCTCATCAAAGAATGAGCCACATTGCACCGTTGGTCTTCAAACATACACATAAAAAAAAATAACTCTTGTCTGGTCACAGACCCACCACTGTCTCGTCTGTCTGTGATAGTTTTCGTCAGTAGAAAGTGCAAAACTGGCAGACTGAACGAAGAGAACTGTGATGCCTTAGAGACCGAGGCATCGAATCTCTTACTCTGTGGAGCAAATTTGTCCCACACCTGATTAGGGACATTATCATATGGAAATCCAATAGGTGTCTCATGATACACATCGGTCTGCAGCTCCTCCTATGTATATAAACCCATCACCATAGCCAAATCATTGACACTCATCTCAAATGACTAGGTGCCTAATCTAAATCTCATCATCTTCTTCCTGATTAACATCACTTTCAGATCAACTCTCAGTGAACAGTAAAACTCGAGTGTCAGCTCTCTATATGTGGGCTCCACAATCTCAAACAATCCTCTCCAGCCCGGCTATGAGATCCACTGCCGAAGATCCCCATCGATACCAATCTACTGCATAAAATCCCAATCGATTCTCCTTGTAGTCTCGAAGTCTTTGTTAGCCAATTTCTCAAAACGAGCACGAGACTCCTTGTCTGTAAACTTGGCACAAATATGGTTGAGATAAAAGGATATGTGGGGAGCTATTGCTAGTGGGGGATTGCGAGAACTGCATTCCCCTCTAGCCCGCTTGGTTGGCAATTTGGTGGCTTTTGTCGATGACTTTTTAGGACCCATATCTGCAAAAAAAAAAAACAAAAAACAAAAAACAAAAAACAAAAAACAAAAAAAAAACAAAAAAAACAAAAAACAAAAAACAACAACAACAACAACAAAGTCCCACCCAAACAATAAAAACAATAGGAAAGATTGTCGTTAGTCAAGTTAAAATTTTGGCATTATGACGCCATAGAAATTTGATTCCTAGAAATTCAAACAAAGAAAATCAACATGATTACACAATCCAACAATGGTAAAACAAAGAAAATCAAAAAGCGTTAAGCATTCAACCCAACCCAACCCAAATTCAAACAATTTAAGCAAATTTGCATCAAGCATGCAACATGATCACACTTAAGCATTCATGTTTTAAATCAATAGTAAAGCTCTACGAGATCATGAAATTGGGAAGACAAAAGACAAAAGATAGAATGAACAAAAATGCAAAACAAACTCACAATTTCATGATTTATCAGTCAAAAGCCATCCCAACAATCAAAATCCCCTATTCCATACTCTTTTTTCTCACTAGAACATAGGTTTTATGTATTGTGCTCAACCCAAACTCAGAAAATCAAAATATCCTATCCAATATCATGTATATCGACAAAGAGCACAAGATGAAGTTGATTTAAAACAAGAAATACGAGTAAAAATTACAGAGCAAGTAGAAATCCAAACCTATGAACAACAGAGAGACAATTCAAAGAAAGAGAGAGAGAGTGTGAGTGTGCAAAATCACTTGAAAATATCTTCCTCTAGGTTGAAAATGGCTTGAAAGTGGATGGGTGTGTGATTTTGAGTGTGGGAGAGAGAAGGGAAGAGAGAAAACTGAAATCTGAATGTGTGTGACCTGAAAGATTTCAGTTTTTATTTATATGCGAGCATGGGCATGAGTGGCCCCACGACTGAGATGTCACCCATGGCCACATTTGAAATTTGAATGTTTAAGTGCAAAGGTGAAGCACAACTGAGGTTTCAAACGTGGCTTCACCCGTGTGACGTTACTGCTAAAACAATTTTTTTTTAATTCCCCTTATCACATGTGTGGAAGCAGGGCTGAGGTTCTAGATGTGTCACCCTTATCTCAAAACTACAGAAGTATTATCCTCTTAAAAAATAAAGATTAACGAAAATGAAAGTAATAAAATTAAATAAAACAGTGGGTTGCCTCCCACCAAGCACTTCTTTAACGTCGTCTTAGCTGGACAATCAGGAAGGATTTCTCATCCTAATCCTAGAGATACAAAATCTCCTTAGCCTCTTCTACCTCACCTCTGAGATAGAGCTTCAGTGTCTGTCCGTTCACTTTAAAGTCTCCCTTTTCAGGATGAGTCAATTCAACCATGCTATAGGGAAAGACTTGTTTGACAATAAAAGGACTAGACCACTGAGATTTAAGCATACCAGGAAAGAGCCTATGCCTAGAGTTGTACAATAAAACTTGGTCTCCGACATGAAACTGTCGCCCCTATTTGATGCGGGCATCATGCCATTGCTTAGTTCTCTCCTTATACATCCTAGCATTATCATAAGCTTGCAACCTCCACTCATCTAGCTCATTTACCTGCAAGTTTCTCTTTTAACCTGCAATAGCTAGATCAAGGTTAATCTGTTTAATAGCCCAGTATGCCTTGTGCTCAATTTCAACAAGTAAATGGCAAGATTTTCCATATACTAGCCTAAAGGGTGTAGTCCCTAAAGGAGTCTTGTATGCAGTTCTGTAAGCCCATAGAGTGTCATCTAATTTTTCAGACCAATACTTCCCAGAACACTTTACAGTCTTCTTAAGAATTTGCTTGAGCTCCCTATTTATATTCTTTACTTGGCCACTAGTTTGGGGATGATAGGGAGTAGCCAACCTATGGGTAACACCCAATCTTTTAAATACTTTCTCAAGTTGTGTGTTACAGAAATGGGTACCCCTATCACAGAAATGGGTGCTCAATTTCAACAGGTAAATGGCAAGATTTTCCATATACTAGCCTAAAGGGTGTAGTCCCTAAAGGAGTCTTGTATGCAGTTCTGTAAGCCCATAGAGCGTCATCTAGTTTTTCAGACCAATCCTTCCTAGAACACTCTATAGTCTTCTCAAGAATTCGCTTAAGCTCACTATTTGTATTCTCTACTTGGCCACTAGTTTGGGGATGATAGGGAGTAGCCAACCTATGGGTGACACCCAATCTTTTAAATACTTTCTCAAGTTGTGTGTTACAGAAATGGGTACCCCTATCACTGATTATTGACTTTGGTGTGCCAAACCTAGAAAATAATTTCTTTAGAAACTTGACCACAACCCTAGCATCATTTTTGGGCAAGGCTTGAGCCTCCACCCATTTAGACACATAATCTATAGCCACAAGTATATATTTATTACCAAAGGAAGTAGGAAAAGACCCCATGAAATTGATCCCCCAAATATAAAAAATCTCACATACTAAAATGCCATTTTGGGGCATCTCATCTTGGGCAGAAATGTTACCTGACCTTTGGCAGCGGTCGTACCTTTGCACAAAACTGTGGCTATCTCTGAATAATGTTGGCCAGTAGAACCCTAATTCAAGTACTTTTTGTGCCGTTCTACTGGGTCCCAAATGCCCTCCAGTTGGTCCATTGTGACAGTGGTCCAAAATATTCGCCGTTTTCGGCCATGCAATACATCTTCTGATAACCCTGTCAGCACAAATTCTAAACAGAAAAGGGTCCTCCCAAAAGTAATATTTAAGGTCAGAAAAGAACTTTTTCTTTTGTTGAAATGAAAGTTCTTTTGGGAGTTCCCTTACAGTAAGATAATTTGCAATATCAACGAACCATGGAATATCAAAATGTGAAGCACTTACCTTACTTACCATGGTGCATAACCGCTCATCCGAAAAATAATCATCGATGTCCTCCTTTTGAAGTTTTTCCAGGTACGAATGTTCAAGACGCGAAAGGTGATCTACTATAAGATTTTCTGCACCCCTCTTGTCTCGAATCTCCAAATCAAATTCTTGTAAAATCATGACCCATCTTATCAACCTCGGCTTTGCATCATTTTTAGAAAACAAGTACCTCAAAGCCGAATGATCAGTGTAAATAATTATTTTTGACAAAATCAAGTAAGACCAAAACTTATCAAAAGCAAATACAACTGCTAGCAACTCTTTCTCTGCGGTAGTGTAGTTAACTTGAGCATCCATCATAGTCTTGCTAGCATAGTAAATGGGTTGAAAATGCTTGTGCTTCCTCTGCCTTAATACCACTCCGACAGCGAAATTACTCGCATCACACATGAAATCAAAGGGTAAGCTCCAATATGGTGCTACCATAATAGGTGCATTGATGAGTTTGGTCTTCAAAGTAGTAAAAGAAGTCAAACACTCATCATAAAAAACAAACTTAGCATCCTTCTCAAGTAGGTTAGTCAAAGGCCTTGTAATCTTGGAAAATTCCTTGATGAATCTTCTGTAGAAACCTACATAACCAAGGAAACTTCTAATTGCCTTAACAGAAGTTGGAGGTGGCAACTTCTCAATTGTTTCAATTTTAGCCTAATCCACTTCAATACCTTTTGTAGAAATCTTGTGGCCTAAAACTATGCCTTCTTGTACCATAAAGTGGCATTTCTCCCAATTCAGCACCAGATTGGTGTCTTCACACCTGACAAGCACTCTCTCAAGGTTCTCTAAACACTGATCAAAAGAGTCCCCATGTACAGAAAAATCATCCATGAAGACCTCTATGATGTCTTCCACCAAATCATCAAAGATAGCTATCATGCACCTATGAAATGTACCTGGTGCATTGCATAAACCGAATGGCATCCTCCTGTAGGGAAAAGTCCCATATGGGCATGTGAATGTAGTCTTCTCCTGATCTTCAGGGGCTATTGGAATTTGAAAGTAGCTCGACATGCCATTTAGGAAACAGTAAAACTGATGCCCTGAAAGTCGCTCTAGCATCTGATCAATGAAAGACAAAGGAAAATGATCTTTCCTTGTGGCATCATTCAACTTCCTATAATCTATGCAAACTCTCCACCCTGTTACTGTTCTTGTTGGGATAAGCTTATTCTCTTCATTTGCTACCACCGTCATGCCACCTGTCTTTGGCATAACCTGAACTGGGCTTACCCATGAGCTATTTGATATGGGGTAGATGATGCCTGCATCGATAAGCTTTATCACCTCTTTCTTCACTACCTCCTTCATATTTGGATTAAGGTGCCTTTGAGGTTGTACCACTGTCTTAAACTCCTCCTCCATCGGGATATTATGAGTGCAAAAGGAAGGGCTAATTCTTTTTATATCAGCAATCTTCCATGTAATAGATCTTTTCCTCCTTCCCAACATTTCTAGCAGTCTAGTTTTCTGCTCTTATGATAGCTTCGCATTCACAATTACTGGAAGCTTTGAATCCTTCGCCAAAAATGCATATTCCAAATGAGAAGGGAGCTGCTTGAACTCCAAAGTTGGTGGATCATCAATTGAAGGCTTCATTCTTTCTTCTTTGGGCATTTTAATATACTCAAATGCTCGGTTTCTCCTTGGTTTGCTAGCTTCAAGATAAGCTAGCTACTTAATAGCCTCCGATGGTTCTATCTTTTCCTATTCCTACACCAGACATAACTCAAGAGGATCCTTAGAAACAATAAAAGAAATAAAATTCATAGCTTTATGCTCAAAAATATCATCACAATAATCCAAATCATCAAATGCAACTGGGTGTTTCATGGCATTAGGAATCTGAAAACAAACTTCTTCATCTCCTACCTTAAGAATAAGCTTACCATCATGAACATCAATAATGGCTCTAGCTATAGCAAGAAAGGGTCTACTTAGGATGAGAGAAACATCAAATCCTTCATCCATGTCCATGATCACAAAGTCAACAGGAAATATGAATTCATTTACCTTTACCAACACATCCTCAATTATACCCTAAGGGTATACTACAGACTTATCTGCTAACTGAACGCTCATATGTGTTGGCTTAGGGTCACCTAGACCTAATTGCTTAAACAGTTTATAGGGCATCACACTAATGCTAGCCCCCAAATCAGCCAATGCATTATCAATCCCTAGACTACCAATAAGACAAGGTATAGTAAAATTCCTTGGGTCTTTTAGCTTCTTTGGTATCCTTCTCTGAATAATGGTTAAACTCTTCTCTAACAGTTGCACCATAGACACCTCCTCTAGCTTCCTCTTGTTATAGAGGAGCTCCTTTAAGAACTTGGCATACTTGGGCATCTGTGAAAGAGCTTTCACAAATGGTATATTAATATGTAATTGCTTAAAAAGTTCAAGAAAATTACCGAATTGTGCATCCATTTTATCTTTCTGTAACCGCGTTGGATATGGGACATGCGGTTTGTATTCTCCCACAACTGGGGTAGACTTTTGTGTTTCTTTCTCTTCTTTTTCAACTTTAGCCTCTTCACCCAATTCTTTCCTCTTCTCATTTGCAACTTCTTCAACTTCCTTAGCCTGGGTTTCTACCTCTTTTTCATTGGTTCCCAATTGTCTTCCACTCCTCAAGATGATGACCTTGAGTTGCTCCCTAGGATTTGCCTCTATATTGCTAGGCAAGCTTCCCTTAGGTCTTTCACTGAGCATCTTTGCAATTTGACCCACTTGGTAATCAAGGTTGTGGATAGAAGCTTGCTGATTCCTAAGAGCAGTCTCAATAGCTTGGAATCGTGTTTCAGAAGCTGAGATAAACTTTTCCATCATGTCCTCTAAATTACTCTTCCTAGAAGGAGCTATTTGTTGATGCTGATTCTGTTGAAATCTTGGTGGTGGAGGTCTCTGATTACTCTGATTGTTCCATGAAAAGTTAGGGTGATTCCTCCACCCAGGATTATATGTATTACTGTAGGAGTTGTTCTGCTGTCTCGAAGTATTTCCCATATATTCTACCTACTCCGGCTTGGCAAAAGTATTGCCACTCTGGCAATCTTAACTATGGTGTCCTCCCCCACACCAATCACAAAACATAATTTGTGCTTGTTTTCCAGATGAAGATGCAGTCAAGGAATCCATTCTCCTACCCATAGCTTATATTTGAGCAGTCAAGGCAACTATCGGATCCACTTGATGTACTCCACTTCCTCCTCTTACTCTCCCCTGATTTCTAGGAGATTGCCACTGATAATTGGTCAAACCCATATCTTTGATGAGGTCCATGGCTTGCTCTGGAGTCTTATTGTTAATTGATCCACCTACTGCTGCATTGATGGACTGCTTGCTGCCATAGTTCAGACCATTGTAGAATGTCTAAATTTGCAACCATAAAGGGAGTCCATTATGTGGGCAACTCCTAAGCAGGTCTTTAAACCTCTCCCAAGAATCATACAGAGTCTCATTCTCATTTTGAAGGAAACCTGAGATGTCATTCCTCAATTTAGTTGTCTTGGAAGGTGGATAGTACTTCTCTAAGAACTTCTCTGTAAGTTGATTCCAGGTAGTGAAAGTGCCTGGGGGAAATGACTTCAACCATCTTTTCGGTCTATCCCTTAATGAGAAAGGGAATAACCTCAGTCTGATTGCATCATCTGAAGCCCCATTTATCTTGAATGTATCGTAGATCTCAAAGAAATTATCCATATGAGTATTGGGATCTTCATATGGAAATCCATCGAACTAGCAAGAATTCTGCACCATCTGTATGATGTTAGGCTTTATCTCAAAGTTGTTTGCAGCAATAACTGGCCTTGCAATGTTATATGCAGCCCCATTAAGTGTAGGCCATGCATACTCTTGCATAGTTCGAGGGGGGATTAGTGGATCTACCATCTCTTTTTGTACCTCTACTTCTGCCTCTACCCTTTTCAGATGCTCAACCTCTGGATTCTCAGTGTTTTCAGCCCTTCTGGCAAAAGCTAGTTCCCTTTCCTCTCTTCCCTTCTTCCTCAAAGTCTTTTCTAACTCTGGATCTAAGGCGAGTAAATTTGAGGAACTAGCTCTAGTCATACACAGAACAGAGCACCTGAAAATCAAATCGCAACCAAAAGAAAATTAAATGACAAAATAAAAATAAAAACTAAATCACTAGCTTTAACTATATTGCTAATATTTCTCTTAGTCCCCGGCAACGGTGCCAAAAACTTGACCATGGCAAAGTGTACCGGTCATACAAGTAATAAAATGATGAGTAGAGTATCGTTCCACTGGGGACTTAGTGTAAGTACTAGTTCAAATGTCCGCTAATGTCTAGTTAATCAAATTTGTGTATTGAGAAAATGATTAAAATTAAATGAAAACTAAATTAAAATTAAATTGAGATAAAAGATTTCAAAGAAAAAGGAGATGAACTCAATGGTGAAGACCTATTCAAGTATTAAATCCCCCTAGCCCCTAATTGTAAATCATGAATCACATATCAATCAAATTCATTCCTTAAGTTGATCTGGTGGAGGATCCTTAGGCTTGGCTGATCCGGTGGAGGATCCTTTGGCTTGGCTGATCGAGTGGAGGATCCTTTGGCTTGGCTGATTGGGTGGAGGATCCTTTGGCTTGGCTGATCGGGTGGAGGACCCTTAGTGAAGAGATTTGGTTAATTCTGATTTAAAGGGATTGACCTATCTGTTAGGCAACCTAGGTCTTGGGCTTAGGAGATTAGACTCTCTTTGAACAGTGAGAGAAATATGCTTTGATTTTGGTTTATGGTGGGACCTTTGAAGTAGCTTGGTTTCATCAAGGACCTAGGGCTCTGGAAACGAGAGGTAGGCTTTCCATAAATGGCTTGGGCGATGTGGATTCTTTGAGAGGTTTGGTCAATTCTGGTTCTGCTAGGTAGCTCGAGCTTTATGGTTTTGTTACAATGATTCATGGAAAGGAAAGAATGCATTATCTGGGCTAGGAAGGCTTTTGGGGATGGTGCTTTTAGGATTCAGTGGGATTGGCATAGAGGTCGGGATGGAATTTTAGGAATGAAAGGGAGCCAAATGGTTTGGGTCTTATGGTGACTTGAGCACTTTGATAAGAGGACATGACTTAGAGATAATGCCCCTGATAAGGGATGACAGACTGACCGAAGGTGACTCGAAAGAATGTGAATGACTTTGATGGTTGTGCCCCTAATGAGAGACAAGGGCAACTTTACTTTGGATGATTTGACTTTGAAAACTTTCTTCATCTTTTGTGATTTTTCAACGAAAGAAAGGATTGACATA
>CATKHJ011090863.1:0-12098 GCA_949750685.1 Vernicia montana
CGTGAAAAATAAGCTCCCGCCTACCGCCTAAATCCGGATCAGCACACCCAAAAACTCCCGCCAAAATTTCAATCCCCTCCAAAAATCATAATTCCACTCCCAAATACAAATAATCTCTCTCTCTCTCTTTCTTCTCTCAAGTCCTTCTTTCATACTCAGTCACACTAAAATGGTCTCTGTAACACCCGCAAGTAACTCTAACCCTAACCCTAAACCCAAAAATGTATACCACATTGGTGGAATCCAAGTGGAATTTCCGTATCAACCGTATGGGCCGCAGCTTGCGTTCATGGGAAGAGTCATTTCCACTCTCGATCGAGCCCAGAGAGAAGGTCATTGCCATGCGTTGCTAGAGTCACCAACCGGTACTGGGAAATCCCTCTCGCTTCTTTGCTCTACTCTCGCGTGGCAAAACAACTATAAATCTAAGCATCAGCATGCCAATCTCACTCACTCAAAACCTAATCCCGAGGCAATGACCAATCCTCTGGCTCATGGTGGTGGATTTATTCCGGAGACACAGCCTTCAAGTAAGCTTGAGAATGATCATTGAGTTAAACCCTAATTTTTTAGCCTTGTTACCTTGTTATAATAGTAAGGATGGGAATTTTCTGATGCCAATTTCCTTGATTTTCTTAATGTTATTCACCACTTCCTTTCGAGCAATGAAAAGGAACATGGCCTTTAATTTAACTAGAAATCTCTATGTACTAATTTAGGACTCTGTAACGCTTAATCAGATAGTTATGCTGATATGTGATTTCCCTTAGGCATTCCACCTTCTGGAAATATGGAACCAGCTCAAACTCCAGCAGGTAACAAAAGTCAGAAGAAAAAGGCAGCACCCACCATATATTACTCATCGTAAGTTTTTAATCTTGAATTAGCACCAGGAATGAATTATCATCTTCCTTTGAGTAATGCAATTTTATTGTTGTTTGAATTGCTGATTATTGCTTCAGATTCTTTGTAGTGAAGATGTTAAGTTTTGGTTGGTCATGGCATATCTTTATCACGAGTAGTTTATTATGTTATAAATTAATATTTTCAGTCCCAACACACTATTCTACTAGGTTGAATATTGATTAGGTCTTTTCCAGGATCATTAGAATAATGCATGGATAGTTTATGCTTATGAAAATAGTTATTGGATGACACTCATGGCCAAGTCTTATCACTTATCATCAATAAGGGAGTGAAGATTTATAATGACAAAGGATGGAATCGAACTTGTATATTTTCAATCTTAGATGGATTGGGCCTTCAAGATTTTCATGTAACATGTCAAAATGCTTTTGTAAGTTCATATGCAGAACAATGATTTTATATAAAATGCTAAAATTATTTTCTGCTGTTTTCCATGGTTCATCAAGGAGGACACATTCACAAATTTCTCAAGTGATCCGAGAATATAGGAAAACTGCATACCGGGTGCCAATGGCAGTGTTGGTAGGTTTATCCTCTCCCTCAAGATACAATAATTTATCTGAGTCTAGCTATGATGTATTCATTAATTATTGTGCATTGGACTTACAGTTTCTGTGGCCTGATCAATTGGTTCTCCTTGTCCCTCCCTATGAAATTGCACCATTGGAAGTTAGACATTGTTCTAGCCTTGATACTTTAACTAACTTGTTATTTTTACAAGTACAAAAGCATGAATAACATATGCACATGCACACATGTAATGTTTCTAAAAGGGATGTTCTTAATGTGACTGAAAGGTTTTTTACATTAATTAATTCTGTTATATGTTATAGAAGTTGATATTACACAAATTAATCCCTACAAAATACGAACAGCAAAGGTTTTTGTGTCACTGTCTCTTCTCTAATTTAGAGGCTGTTTATGTGCTTTACAGGCTTCAAGGAAACATTACTGCACAAATTCAAATGTAAATGGAAAGGAGAATATTGACGAAGAATGGTAAACTTTTAAGGTTAAAAGACACTTTTTCATCTATAAAATATATTCTTTTTTCTGCACCCTGAAATATGTTTTGAAAAATTTCAGCAAACTTCTCTTGAAAGATCCTGATGCTGGATGCTTACAATTTAAGTAAGTTACTTATCTAACTATATATCATTACTTTATCTATTATATTTGCAATAAAAAATTACTTTCAACAAGCAGAAATGCCGCTAAAGTTAAAGCCCATCCATCACTTCAAAGGGGAGGTTGCCATGAGGTCCATGATATTGAAGATCTTGTTAAAATTGGAAAAGTTGTTAAAGGTTACGTTTCAGTTTTGACAATCTTTTTATGCCACATGGCTTTCCAAATGATTATTTCCATTCAATATCTCACAAGCTTTTCTTCATTTATTTCCTTTTTCAGGTTGTTCATATTATGCTGCTCGCTCAATGTCAGATGATGCACAATTAATTTTCTGCCCATACAACTATATAATTAATCCAGTCATCCGTGGGGCAATGGATGTAGACATTACAGGAGCCATTCTTATTCTTGATGAAGCCCAGTATGTCTTTCTATTTTCTGTTCAATTGCTAGGAAAAATAAAGCAAATAATTTAATAAATTTTAGATGTTCATCATCAATGTGCTACATTAACATAAAATTTATTCTTAATAATTTTCTTGATCCAAATATACTACCTTCACTGGTTTCACCTACACTATGAAAAGATATGGCCAAACTTCTGAATTTCTAGTGTCTCAATGCAACTTTAGAGGTACAACTTTGAGAGCGTAATGGCTGCTTATACAAGTTCTTTGCATCTTCTTAACATAAGACCCTCGATATCTTCTTTTCAGGCTCTAGAAACTGACACATTTGCCCGTGGTCAGTGCATATGACATATTTACATGCTATTAGATGTTTGTAAATTGGTGCAAGTATTTGAAACATCACTACCACCATTCACGTTGTCCTGAGTGACTAGTTGGGATTGAATTACTTTGTACATTTCAAGTCAGTTTTCAAGTTTTATCTCCTACTGAATTTATCTGACTGCAGTAACATAGAAGACATTGCTCGTGATGCTGGTAGTGTGGATGTTGAAGAAGATGTTTTAATTAGTAAGTTATGGACATGTTAGCTTTTTTTTTATTTCTTTATTAAAGTATCTTGTTGCTTATTTTTGTCACACATTGTCAAAGAATTGCAGTCAGAATTAGAGCAACTTTGTATGTGCGATGCCTCTATTTATGTACCATTACATGATATGATACAGGTAATGATTAGTTGTACTGCACAATTGTAGATTTGGAAGTTTCATATTTATTATCCAGTTGATAATGTTAGCTGCAAATGCATAGGATCTTGTGAGTTGGATTAAGCAGAGGAAAAGCACATTACAGAAGCGTGAATTTCAGCACTACTTCTCTTGGTGAGTTAATCTTGTTTACCATTACCCTTTTCCTTTATTTTCTATTTTGGAATATAATGCATCTTTTTTGCATAATTCAACATGATGCACCTTTAATGCTCAAATTGTTTTAATTACTATTTGGACATTTGCTTTGAAGTGTACTTATTAATTTATGTGTTGCTGTGCATTATAGTTGGACTGGTGATAAGGCTCTGAGGGAGCTTCAAGAGGCTAATATTTCACAGCAGTGCTTCCCAATCTTGCTGGATTGTGCCACAAAGGTTTCTTATTGCATTTTTATTTTGGGTTTGATGCTTGGCGTTTGCTTGCACTTGACCATTCACACTGTTTATCAATCTGACTTTGGTTAAGGCAATTAAAGCTGCAACAGATACAGAATCAGACACCGGTCATTTAAGTGGCATGTCAGTTATAGTATTGGAAGGTATACGTTGATGCCCTGTGCTTATTTAATGCATTAAACTTTGACAATTTAGCTGATTGCCTCAGGAAGTTTCAAACAGGGTTGTTCTCTTCACTTACTTACTTCTTCTCAAGAAAGGGCTGTCACATATCTGACTATCAGCTTGCTTTGCAACGATGTGTTAAAAGAGATAGAAGTAAGTGATCAATAGAGTTGTTCATTGTTGGTTATCACAATAAAGTTGTTCATCATTCCTAGATAATGTAGATAGGATCATAGAACAATTGTTGGCCAATAAATGTTCTGTAATCTATTGCCATCATTGTTGATTTATTAGAAAATATATATATGCCTTTTTTTTTGGTTTCAAGGAGGGGAGGGGGGACTCAAACTTGGGACCTTAACCAAGTTGAGAAATGCACCTGATGCCAGGTTAAGCCTGTGGGTGTAGAGATATGTGCTCTTTTATCTCTTCTCTATGTTATAAACAACTAATTCAAAACCATCTGTTATTTTATTGTTATTTGTTCTAATTATGCATGCAGAAAATACTGTTGGTGACTGGACATGTACTTTCAGTTTATGGTGCTTGAATCCAGCCGTTGTTTTCAGAGACATTGCAAATATTTCTATGTCAATAATTTTAACGTCAGGGTAAGCATGGGGCATTAACATGTTTTGTCCAAGTAATTCAGCTTGTCTTTTGTTCATAATCACAAGTATTGTACAGATAGTTCACGTTATTGTGTCTACTGTCGTCTAAGCAATCTATTATCCCAGTAATTTTAATTGACTTATTACTAGCTATATTTACTGGTCTTTCTAGTTCCCAGCAATTATCATTAGTCAAATTAATATTGCTAAAGCAAATTTTCCGTTCTTTTCACTATGGTCTTGACAGATTGCTCAAAAAATCACTTTCCCATCCATATTGATAAGTATGAAATGTCTTTTCTTCCTGTTACAACAATTTGTTTGGTATTTTGGGTTTATTGAATATTTTTTCAATATTTCACAATTGATCATGTATTTTCTCAATATTTTCAAATTGCAAGTCAAAGAATTTATGTAACTGGTTTTTAAAAGCGCAATCTAAAAAAGGTATATCAACCAATCAATCTAAGGTGGAGAGCATGCCATTGTAGTTCTCTGAATTCATATAAAGCAGCCATGACAAACCTTTTCTTTTGAGTTGATAACACTTGATATTAAATGTGCATATACATACAAGAACGAGACAATTGCATGCTAACATATATATAAAAGAACTAGACATTGCATGCTAAAAAGCAATTGAAATTATTAGACTACACACACAACCATATAAGGTTCTATTTTATATATATATATATGGTTTATGTTATTTTAGGACTCTATCACCAATGAATTCCTTCTCGTCTGAGCTTGGAGTTCAGTTTGGAACTTGTCTGGAAGCACCACATGTAGTTGACACTGAATCACAGGTAAGATTGATACATCCCTGTATTATTATTGATCTTAGTTCAGTTTGTTCCACAATTCATATATGGTTTATCAACCTTTAACTTAAGGTGTGGGCTGCTGTTATAACCACTGGTCCTGATAATTATCCACTGAATGCAAGTTACAAAACAGCAGATGAGTATGCTTTCCAGGTATCTATGTGTTCTATCATTGATACTTTACAATCCCAAACGGCTTTTATTCTATGAATAAATAGGATATTTTGTTGTGAAGGATGCACTTGGAAAAACTTTGGAGGAAATTTGCATGATTGTTCCAGCAGGCTCTCTTGTGTTCTTCCCAAGTTATAAACTGATGGAGAAACTGTGCAATCGTTGGCGTGAAACTGGTCAATGGTCTCGACTAAATGCAAGAAAGTCCCTCTTTGTTGGTGAGACTTGTGACTGTTTGTTTTGTATTTTTTTGATCTTATACTTAAAAATTATTCCTTCATAAATTGCCTTTAATATTTTGTTTGTGTGCATTTTGGCCAACATTTCTGCATTATGTGGGATATTTCTGATTTGTTCAGCAGCATCTATGCCTTGAGCTCTTTATTTTTGGACATCTCTTTGGAGTTTTTTTAGTTGGATTGGAAATGATAGTTTGTTTGTCAATGCAGAGCCAAGAGGAGGAAGCCAGGAAGATTTTGACACTATTTTGAAGGGATATTATGATTCGATTCATCCACGCAGCACACATGCTGTTGGAAGAAAGAGAAGAGTAAAAAAAAAGGACCTTAATCACTTAAAGGCTATGGAATCCACAGAAAATTCTGAAAAAGAAGGAGCTGCTTTTCTTGCTGTTTGCCGGGGAAAGGTGCACAATTTTTATTCCAAAAGCACAATTTATCAAAAAATCTGAATGTTATGCTCCAAGGATGCTGAATCCATTTTGGATGCCAATATGAATTGTCAGTCAGGAAGTTCCCATTTCTATAATGGATCAATTTGGCATTTTTGACCGAGTTCAAATGCATAATCAGGAATGGATAATCATAAATATCTTGCCGATCAAGATGCTCTTGACAATTGATATTGGAATTTTGAAAATCTCATTTATGTGTTTGACTCTAGGAGAAACTTTTTGGCAAAAAAAAAGAGGTTGGTGCATTGATAACTAAATATTTACAAGGGAGATCTGGTGCATTAATAGCTATTGAGGTGTGGGACCTAGTGAAATTTGGTTTATGTTGTGTGCATTTATAATGTGCCGTGCATGATGACTAGAATCATGAGTATCAGATTTTGCAAGTGCTACGCATCAATTATATGTGAAATGATTTGGTATCCTCCTAAAAGTTCAAAATTGTAACTACAAGTACAAATGGTAATGCCCTCCAATTGAGTTGAATGACATTGGAAGATATCCTCTTGAAAGCCTCAGAAGCATAAGCCCTCAAATAAGCTAGAAAGACCACCTTATTCCGTAGGAAATTGAAGTGAAAACTTTTAGCTTTTGAAATGTTTGCATTCCTCTCCACCTTGTGATCTCCAAAGTTGTCTGTTGGATTCATGTTGATGATCATTGATGCTTTCTTTCATTCCTTTTTGGGGTGGTTGGAGGGGAACTAAATGGTGTGTTCTTTTAAATCATATGAATTTTTTCTTCCACTGTCTCTACTACTGATTTTCCCACTCAAATATGATAACTCTTCTATACCTTTTCTTTTGTACATATATATATGTAATATTCAATTGCTGAATTATTTCTTACAGGTTTCAGAAGGAATGGACTTTTCTGATGATAATGCTAGACTTGTTGTATCCTTCTGCTGTATGAGTTGTAGTTGCCAATCAGTAGAATTTTCTTATGTCTGCGATGGGATATTGGTGCTCCTTTGGTGCATAGAATGTCTCAAGTAGAGATAAATAACTGTTATCCATCTGAGACAGTCACAGATTCAAGCTAACTGTATGGCTGATGATCAGATCTGTGCAGGTGGCGGACAATGTCATTTTGAATAACAGTAAAAGCAATCAATTCAATCTTAAACATCATTGCCTTTTCTCTTGAGACCCTTAACTGTGAATCTTGACCGTCTCAGATAGTGGTTGGCATTCCATTTCCAAACATGTAAGAACTCTTCCAAGTTACAAGTTCTAAAAGCTTTTCAAGAAAAGAGATTGCAAATTGTGATTCGTAATTTGCTGATTGATTCGAAATTTCTCATTAGACATGATATTCAAGTTGGTCTAAAGAAGAACTACAACGATACATACAAAACGTCCAAAAATCTTTTAAATGGGAACGAATGGTATTGTCAACAAGCCTTCCGAGCTTTGAATCAAGCTATAGGTATGACCTATCATTAGCTTTACTTTGCCAATTATACATAAATATGCATGCATGCTCACACAATAGCTACCATGTTTTATCCATAAAGAATTTGCTTTTACCCGTTATTTTTATTTTTTCTTTATGCACTTATTGGGGATAATAGCATTCAAATTGCCTAAATTTTTTGGAATTTTCTGTTTAAAGTGCCTATATTTTTTATGCCTAAATGGAACCAAAGTTTTATTGATGGCCTTTGCATTTTTCAGTGACTGAAATACCAATATGGATTCAAATAGTAAAAAATAACTTTCTTTGTTTACCATATCAGTAGACACATTGACTATTTTAATTTAAAAATAAATTATGTGCACTTACACAACTCTTCTACTTGTTAACTACTTCTCTTCCTCCTGCTCTTGCTTTCTTTTTCCTGATGAATTTATGGTCAAGGGTGAATTTGGACATGTTTACACAGTCTCAACAAATTCTTTGCATAATAATTTATTGGAGAAATTATTTGGTATTAACTAGTTCTGAGTATATTTGGACATGACAATAGCATTGTTTGAATTCATGTAGGACGCTGTATACGACATAGATTTGACTATGGGGCCATCATTCTATTAGGTAATTTTTTTCTTTGACTTGCTATCTGTATCATTTTATTTAATCTAAAGAGTTTGAAATCATTCGTTATGAAAAAGTGGCTTGTAATTAGCTGGCTTGTAATTAGCTGGCCAGATTTACATTAGCCATATCTAACTTGGCAATGCCCAGATTTACTGATTAATAACTAATGGGTGCCCTTTTATCTACTGAAATGAAAATTGTATGACTAATTACTTCAAAGTCCTTTGTTAAACTTGCATATTTTAGTTTGGGATTTTCATTTTTGTATTTTTACTTCTAATCTTGTTTTGTCTCAGATAAAGCATTAGCCTCAAGAAAATATTCTTAATTTTGCTAAATTTATAATCTGATGTTTGTGTTAATATTTGTGGTCTCTTCAGTTAGCTTCATTGATAATTATTATTGCATCACTTCTGTTTTATTAATTTCAGAAGCATAACATCTAGATTTGTTTTCCATGGAAATCAAGGTGTTTTACGAAGTCAATATTAGGTGCTAGGTGCAAACAATTATTACTATCAGACTAAAGAATTTGATTGCTATGAAGTGCGCTGTCATGTGAATTCATTGAAGTAAGATTGATGTGAAGATTCTGTGAGCAGTTTTGGAGACCTTGGTCTTTGATATTTACAATATCAGATTCAAAATGTTGCAATTAACTTGAACATAGTTGCAGTTTAACCATTTGCCTTTTTTCTATCTAATCATTAATGGTTAATTTTATGTAATTTTCACAAGCAGATGAACGTTACAAGAAAGAGCAGAACAGAATATACATTTCAAAGTGGCTAAGGAAATCTATTCGCCAGTATGACAACTATCACATGTCACTAGAGGGATTAAAATCTTTTTTCAGGGATGCCAAGGTCCTCTATACATCTTCATGTATTTTGCATTTACTTGGCAATTTCTTGTTTCCTATGGTAAAGATGAGTTAGCAAATGAATGATAGTAATTATATGGTTTCTATGCCTGAATTTTCTTACAGGAGAACATTGGCAAGAAGATGGTGGATCTCTTGCCAAATTCTGATACTAATGAGGGGAAAAACATCCCTCCCAGGGATCTAGTCAAAGGGTGTACAAGAAACAAAAATCAGAAATTGAACAAACCTGATCTTTGTGGAGGAAAACTAGCCTCCTTGACAAAGTGTGATTCCACTTCTCCTAAACTTGAGTTCCAAGATGATGTTGGAGGACAGGCAGCTAAGCAAATGAATGAGGATATTAACAGTCAGAGAGAAATTATTGATCTAGAATGTGATTTTCAGAAGGATTCAAGTTCAAGGTAATAGTATTTATGATTTTTAGTACCTTTTCAGGTAGTTCGACTAACTACTAGTATTGTGGTATAGTGGTCTTTAGGATCTAGTTTACATATAGCATTGAATAAGTTTTATTGCCCATGAAGGTATTTGTGTTGATTATCATTATATGATGGTGAATAGAATGTATAACTAAAATACAAATGTCAAGAAACTTCAGCTAGGATTTTACTTGTTAGAAGCTACAACTAAGAGACACATTCACATGACTAATTATTTTTGATTGAGCTATAAAAAGAAAACTAAGAGCATGTTTGGTTATGGATTGAAAAGAAATAAACATTCAATACAATACTGAATTGTACATTCCTTTCTTTAGATTCCATTGTGGTCTATTAATCCTGCACTAAATATTTCAAAGTTCCTGTAGGTAAGATACCTAATGGAAAATAACAAGCAGAATTTTACTGCTTTTTTCATCTAAATACATCATATATATAACATATTCATTCATTCATATAGGGTAAATGGTCAGAATTCTATTTTCTTCTGATGAAATATCAAAGTGGTATGTCTCTTGCAAGATTAAAAAAAAGGGTATATTTTTTTTAGGTGCTCTGAGTCATCCTTCCAGGAAGATCAAGAAATAACATTTGTCAGGGAAACCCCTGGTATGTGCTGCAATGAACCTGCAGCTACAACAGGTTCCTTCTCTAAGGATAGGAATTCTAGTTTAACCATGATTGAGGCCTCTGCTGAGTTTAGAGATCAAGTGGCATCCCATTCAATGTGTCTAACAAATGCAAGCAAAACTCCTTGCAAGGCCCAGCGTTCAGAGGTAGTGACTCCAAAAAAAGATTTCACTGCAAACACCGGCAGCTTGATACCAGAAGCAGAGTCGACTCTTAATTTGAGTGTTAATTCTCATACCCAGAGAAAAAGGAAATTTGTGGGCTTGCCACTAATTGATCTTGATAATGAGCAATCTGATTCTCCCAATGCCCAAACTCCTGGCTGTATTAGTTTCATAGATAACACAATTGGCATTAAAGATACAAGTCGCAGAATTGAATTTGATTTTGCAACTAACTCTGCAGAACCCCAATCCATCAAGTTTAAAGCACCTCAGTTGCTTACTGAAGATAATTGTGCTCCACAATGTATCTCTTCTGATCTTGTCATGGACCAGAAATTACAAATTTCCTGTTCACTCTGCAAAAGCCCCTTGGGTCTTCCTGAAAATCAGTTCTATGTTAGGTGCTCATTGACTTCATCATCAAAAGTTCACTTGATGTCTATTGTGAAAGAAAGATCGGAGCATTGCACTGACAATACCTCAACATGCATACCTGTTCTCATGACTGATATCACATCAGTAGATCAGCGTCTTTACAAGAGTACTCTTGAAGATAAGCCAGGGCGGGGGGTTTGGTGTGAGGAAGATGGATGTGTTTTCAATTCTATCTTTTGCCCCTTCTGCAGTACCTCTAACTGTCTTGGAGTGCAAATAATGGCAACTGATGCATCCAATGTTCGATTACTTAATAAGGTTTGTTTAATGGGATGATGTGTTTTTAACACTTCAAACTAAGAGAAGTTTGTCTTTATTTTCTGACTGGTCCTGCTCTGTTTGTATTTGTGCTTGCTATACTTTTGACTACTGCAGTACTGCTTAATATGCAGATATTATTTTGTTTTGATCGTCTGGAAATTCAGACTCTTGAAGCATCGTTGGATAAGGGGCAAAAGGTAATTTATAACATATGGTCTGCAAGTTCTTTTATAGTTCTAACAATTTTTTTCTTTTTGTGCTAATAGTGTGGGGAACATGAGATTGTGAGGGTCTTTGGACAGCTAAAATGTTACTAATGACTTTCTTTTGGTTCTTAGATTATCAAATCCATTTAATTCACACGCACATAATTTGAAATGGTATTAACAAGGATACAAGTATACTGAAATTAAAGGTCTTAAAATTTTTCTGAGGTATGCATGATTCAGCATGTGCAATTATTCTCCTTTATGTGTTTTGGAGAATTTGGGATGATGAAAGACAGACAACAATTTTAGAAATTGAAGTGAATCAAAATCCAAATCCATCTTCATGTCAAATGCACACCTATTCAAATGGATCTTTGGTTCATTTTATCAAATATTCAATGCCAAATGAGAATGGTGACAAAAGTCTAGAAACAATTTGCTGGTTCTCAAAGGTGAAGTTGAAACAATTTTGACCTAGTTTTTCTTTTTCTTTGTACGCAGTGGGTTTCCATGTTCACATAATAGACTTAAGGATTAGTATGCATTCACATGCCTTAATTGGAAATTTGATAAAGGTTTCAAGTCATATTAGATGTTTTGGTCCTTTCACCTTCATTTATGTATTACTATTAACAGTTCAATTACTTTTCTCTGTACAATTGCAGGTTTTGCTAGATGGCAGCCCGAGCATGGATAAAATTGCTGCTTTGAACTCCATTGATAGATTCTCATATTCCCCCCAGCAGAATTCTGGTGGCTGGAGGACCACAAGGCCAAAGGTCAGAAATTTACAGTGCATAATGCATTAAACTTTTGATCGCAAGGGCATCTGCCAGGTGAAAATATCTTACATTTATTTGTCGTCCTGCAGCTGAGACTACCAAAGAGAGGCCAGGTCTCGAATGGACAAAGTCGATATTGATGCA
>CATKHJ011091071.1:0-20359 GCA_949750685.1 Vernicia montana
TAAAAATAAATTATATATATATATATATATATATATATATATATATATATATATATATAATAATTAATATAACAATAATAATAATAACTATTATTATATATATAAGGAAAAATGAAGTCGGGTGTAGATATTTTTATTTAGGGGTTGATATGAGCAAGCTGACTTTTTTTTTTTTTTTTTTTTTTTTTTTTTTTTTTTCACTTGAAAATGGATTTCTGTTTATGGAAACGAGTTTTTAACTTTTTTAAATTACAGAAACGTGCCCGAAACGTTTTGAAAACTCTCGAAAACGTGCCCGAAACGTTTTTCAAATTACTTAAACGTGCCCGAAACGTTTCGGACAAGTTTTCGTGAGTTTCCAATCAGAAAATGTTTTCGAAACACGGAAACGTAACCTCCTGAAAGTTTCCGTGCATCATAGATTTTGGTTGAAATAAATAAGATAAAGAATTCATTTGATTTGCAAATGAATTTTATAAAATAAAATAAAATTTGTAAATTAATTTTTATATTCAGCATATTACAGTACTGTATGTGAAATAATGAAATTCGTTTTAAATTTTGTAGTTTTACTAGATTTGTATTATTGCTAGTTTAAATTTCAATAACTTCACTGATAACTTATAAAATTATATTAATTTTGATAATTAAGAATGTAAAATTTTAGAATGAATTATTATTTATATCAGACTTAATGATGTAAATTAATTTGTAAATAAATTTTATAGAATGCATTATTCGAAACAATTTTTAAAGAAAAATATGAACTTATTTTCCTTCTCCACTTACTTCACATGTCTAGACTCAGAACTATTTTCTATTAATCGTAACTTTTATCTTATCAGTAGACCAATAAGACCAAAATCTCATTGGCTATTTGGCTAAATCCAACTCAAATCTTTATCTTACATAGGGAATTAAATAATCCAAATTAAGAAAGAAAAATGTGATTTACCTGTAGACTGGAATAGATTGGAGTCCAGCAGATACATATTAATTAGGTAATAATATTATATTTTATCAGAATTAGGTCTAATTCCACTGACAAAAGTTATAATCACCAACAAAAAAAATATTTTGTGCTTCACATTACCGACAAACTTGACTTCATCTGTTGCTTGTTGAAGCCGAAATGTGACTTGAGAAGAGGAGAGAGACAGCTTCCTTAACATAAACTTCTGACTACAAAAAAAAAAAAAAAAAAAAAAGTCAACTTGGAATGGCAATTTCTCCTGCCCGTCAGGTATCCGACAATAAATCCAATTATTTTCGTTTTGTTTAATAAATGGAATGAATTTTACAATTTGAACTCGAATTGGATTCAGATGGAGTTTGAATAATGATATAATTTGATTTGAATATATATATTTTTAATTCTTTAATAGATATATATATTATTTTTATAGTTTATTTTTTTTGTGAAATATAATTATATTGCATAATTATGTAGAAAATACATATAAAATGAATTTATATATAAGAAAATAACACTAATTTTTTTTTAAAAGAGAAAAAAAAAGTAATACCATACTCGACCCGACCCACTTCTCGCTTAACCCTGAGTGGGTATTTTCATTTTTAAATGAGTCAGAATTCGAGTTTTGTAAAATTTGTTCCAAACTCAATCCATTGCCATTCCTAATGTCAACCTATGCTTTCTATATATATATATATATATATATATATATGTATATATATATATATAAGGTAAATAACCTTGATTATAAGGTAAATAATTGCATATGATTAAATTACTGTTTTATAATAATATCTAAAGTTATTAACATGCAACATATGACAATGACAAAAAATACATATAAAATTTGAAAAAAATAATTAATGCCACCTCAATTTTTTTAAAAATTATAAATAAATTAAAATAATATATATATATATCTAATGGTTAAAAGAGCAATATCCATTCATGAGTAAAAATTATAATAACCATTAAAATCACACTCATATATATATATATATATATATATATATATATATATATAAACAGAGAAAATAAAATAATGAAAGAATTTTTAATTCAATTGCACTCAAATCACCTGCGAAATTGTAAAATTTGATAAAACATAAATTTATTTATTTATCTTCTACCATAAATTATATCCAATACTTATAGCTATGGATTTTTTTTAAAAAAAAAATTATAGGTTGCATTGAGTTTATTAATTAGAGTGGATTTAGAACATTTACTTCAACTTTAACTTATATCATGGCAGTGATTAAATTGTATTTCAATAAAATTAGATCTATAATTTTTGTTATTTATTATTAATAATTGCTCATCACCAGGTCATTTGCATGCATCATCATGATGGAAAATTCATGATCTCTTCACTAATAACTCATCAATGACATCATTAATGTTTTTCTTATAAAATTATTATTTTTTTTGCATTTTATTTTTCAACAAAATTATATATTATTTTAATTAATTTTCAAATTCTGACTTTTCAGTTTAAATATGATTTCTCAATAGCTATTATTGTCTATCCTTTTCAAATAAGAAAATAATGATTTTCTTTTTAATTAGTCTTAATTAATATTTCAAGTCAGGAGTCAGCTTCCCACGTCGAAGAAATTAAGAAATTATTATAAATTCTTAATTCATAATTAACATCTTACCGACATATTTGACTTCCCTAGAGAAAATGGAGGAAATTAAAGGATGTAAATCCCTCGAGAGATGGGAAAATATATTGATGAAAAAATTAATAATTTTTCTAATAGAATATAATCAAGAAAATTATTACTCTTTTCGTTTTAAAAGGATGCACTCATATTAAAAAAGTTATTAAATAGTTTTAATTTTAATTGAAATTAACAAATATACTTTTATTTTTCTCTTACAAAATAAGATGAAGCATAAATATTAGAGTTGAGAATGAGGGTAAAATTGAAAAAAAACTAATAAATGTTATATTGAACTCCTAAAACGACAAATAATTTAAAACAAATTTTTTTTTCTAAAACGATTATTATTTTAAAACGGAGGGAGTATTACTTTTTATATTTGAATTTCACTAATATTTTTTCCTCCCATTAAAGAAAAAAATATTTATAATTAATCCTTAAGAATTATAAATTAGTTTTATTTCTTAAAGGAGTTTTAAATTATAACTTTAAATATGATTTATTCATTAAATGGGTTGTATAGCTCTTTTAATATATAACTTGTTTGTTAAATAAGTTAAAATCATGCTGAATGTCCTTGTCAACATAGTTATGATAAAAATAATATAATTCACAAATTTATTGAAAAAAAAACAACATATTTAATATTACTTAGAAATATTTGATCTATTATAACTGCGCAACACAATTATAAATGCAATAATATACTCTCTCCGTCTCATTTTGTTTGGCACATATTTTTTACACAAAATTTAAAAGTGTAATAAATAATATGCTATTTTTCTTTTTATGCCATTTATTAAATATAATTACTTATAAACTTTATAGAAAAATTGAATTAATATCTAAAGACAAAATAGGTATAAAGGATAAAAAAAATATTAAAAATAAAAATAAGACATATTTTTTAAAATATTTTAAAAATAAAAATATTTTAAATAAAATAGGACGAAATGAGCATAAAATTAAAAAATTTACTTATTCGTAAGGTAAAATCAATATTCGAAATTCAATCTAATAAAAGCCAATATTATTTTTAATTGTTCTTGTTTGGTTCGAGGAATTACGGATGTATAGAGATTAGCAACTCTTTCTTTTCCCACGAATTAATTATTATTTCATCAAAACAAGTGAAATTTAAGTGTAATATTCCCTCCATTTCAAAATATTTAAAATTTCAGCGCATGAATTAAAAAAATTATTATTAAATTATTATAATTCAAAAGTAAAAAGATTAAAAAATATATTTTTTAATTTTAATGTAGAAAATAAAAGTAATTAATATAAATATTTATTGGAGAAATAAAAGAAAGATAAATACCTTTTTAAAATTCTAAAACTACAGATATTTTAAAATTAAAAAAAATATATCTAAAGTAACATATATTTTGAAACGGATATGTAGATAATATTTGTTAATTGATATTTGAAGTTTTTACTATGAAATGTGACCGAAATCAATAATAAATTGTAACCAAATATGATACTCTCTCCGTTTCAAAATATCTATCGTTTAATGTTTCGGCACACGGATTAAAAAAGTTATTATTAAATTGTCATAATTCTAAAATAAAATTACTAAAATATCATTTTTTAATTTTGATGTAGAAAAATAAAAGTAATTAATACAAATATTTAGTGGAGGAATAAAAGAAGAGTAAAGTTAAAAAATAAATAAAATCATAAATACCTTCTTAAAATCATAAAACGACAGATAGTTTGAAATAAAAAAAAAAACTCTAAAGTGACATATATTTTGAAACGGAGGTAGTATTTGTTAATTGAGATTTGAAATTTTTACTATGAAATGTGACCAAAATCAACAATAATGAATCAGTTTTTTTTTTTTTACTATGAAATTTGACCAAAATCAACAATAAATGTGACCAAATATGATATTGGTCATAGACCGATGATTCTGGATCTGGAATCTATGAAAAGAAGGGTTGCTAGAAAGTTTCAATTTGAATACAAATGGATTGAAAAACAAGAGTGGATTAATATTGTTGTAGGGCATGGGATATTCAGCGAAGTTTAGAGAATTTGTTCGATGTAAATCAGAAACTTAAAACTTGTGCCTCTAATTTAAAAAGATGGCATTATAGGGCTGTAGGTAACATAAGGGCACAAATTGATCAGTTGAAGCTCTCACTTGAAAATCTTAGGAAGCTCTTATTAAGGATTTTTATGTTCATCTGTTCAAAGCCCTAGCAGCAACTGATCTTGAATTTGTCCTTTCCAAAATCTAGAATTCAGTAACGGATGAAATGAACCTTCATCTCACAGCCCCGATCACAATGAGGAGATCAGAGCTTCAGTTTTCAGCTTAGGTGCTCTCAAAGCACCGGGACCTGATGGTTTTTCAAGTATATTTTTCCAAAAAGCATGGAACGATAGTGGGCCTGATATTTGTGCTGCAATCAAGAATTTTTTCTAGTATGGAGTCATGCCACAACTTGAACAGAACTAACATTGTTCTCATTCCAAAGGTGCCAATGCCCACTCAGGTATCGCAGTTTAGACCTATCAGTCTCTGTAACTTTTTATACAAAGTTATTTCTAAAATTATTATGTTGCGAATGAAACCATGGCTACATCTTTTAATTCATTCTAGTCAGGCAGCATTTGTTCCAGACAGAGTTATTCAAGATAATATATTACTTGCTCATGAAATCACAAATGCTTTTAAAAGATCTTCTTCTAAAAGAGATTTTAGTTGTGCTATCAAGGTGGACATCTATAAAGCTTATGACAGTGTTAGTTGGTCTTTTCTCATCCAAACTCTCCAACGAATAGGCTTTGCTTAAACTTTCATAAACTGGATTTGGCAATGCATTTCTACTGTTAGTTATTATGTTTTGGTGAATGGGGAATCGACTCAAGAATTCAGACCATCTAGAGGATTAAGACAAGGGGATCCCCTTTCCCCTTATCTTTTTCTTTTGGTAACTAACAGCTTATCTAACCTCATAGATGATGTTGTCCAAAGAGGTCGACTGCAAGGGATCAAGATTACACTAAGAAGTCCTCTTGTTACTCACCTACTCTTTGCAGATGACACAGTGCTTATGGGCAAAGCTACTTTAGAGGAGGCTAATCAATTTAAACTCATTCTAAAGCAGTATGCAGATGCATCATGCCAACAAATCAATATTTCTAAATCATCTATTTTGTTTAGCAATAACACACCACTTGACAGAAGAAAGCTTATCGTTGATTATCTTGGGATGAAAGAGATGGATGGTTCTGAAAAATACCTCGGATTGCCAACTCAATAGGGAAGATCAAAATCACAAGCCTTGGCCTATTTAGTTGACAAAGTGGAGAAAAGGGCTCAGTCATGGAAACAGAAACTGCTTTCTATGGGGGGAGAGAAGTTATGATAAAATCAGTTTTGACTGCCATTCCTATATATATTTTGTCCTGTTTTAGAGTACCTATTGGTGTTTGCAAGAAGCTTAATCAAAGTCTCTCAAAGTTCTGGTGGGGAAAAAATAATCAAGGGAAGGGAATAGTTTTTGAAAGCTGGGATAAGCTCACAAAATCTAAAAGCAGAGGTGGGTTGGGGTTTAAAAACTTTAACTGCTTCAATTTGGCTTTGGTGGCTAAATAGGCATGGAGGCTAATCTCTAACCCCCAATGCTTATGGGCTAGATTGGCGAAGAGCTTATATTTCCCTCATACAGAATTTCGGCAAGCTCAACGAGGGTGTAAACCATCTTAGAGCTGGAATAGTCTATTGGAAGTTAGAAATTTGATTGGAGAAGGTGCTAGGAAGAATATTGGGAATGGGGCCACAACTTATTTCTGGACTGACCCTTGAATACCAGATTTACCTCGTTTTAAATTATTAACGATACAACTAAGAGATGATATTTCAATTCGAGTATCATAGTGGATACAAAACAACAGTGAGTGGAACATTCATAAGCTTAGGAGTCTGTTAAGACCAGAAGAAGTAACAGCTATCCTTAAAGTTCCAATCAGATCCCCTATAGCACAAGATAAATGGATTTGGCATCATGACAAACAAGGAAAATTCAATGTCAAGAAAGCATATCAGGTGCTTCATTATAAGGAGGAAGTTGAATCTTCAAGAGTTAGACCTTCAACATCTTCAATAATCCTAGATTCATTATGGAAATATATATGGAATCTTAGAATTCCTACTGCAGGAATAACCTCCCAACCAAAGAAAATCTACTGATAAGAAAAATGGTGGAAAATCCACTCTGTGATATTTGCCATGTTGAATCTGAATCCACTGAGCATATGTTATTATTGTGTGATCATTCAAGAGCCACTTGGATGGGCATTAGTCTATGTATTTTGGTTAACTCACTTAATATCTCCTCTTTTGCAGCATGGTGGTACTCTATCATGGAGAAATTATACTGAGAAAATAATAAAGGAGCTGCAATTCAAATGGCATTCATCTGTTGGCAGATTTGGAAACAAAGAAACCATTGGTGCTTTAAAAGGAGACATCCAGATCCCAGAGTGGCAATTCGTACAGCAGCCTTTCAATTTTCAGAATTTAGTTCAATTTGGGCATTGGTTTTTATCCAAATACAACCCCAGCTCAAGATTGCAGCAAGCAATGGACCCCTCCTTTGAAAGGAAAATACAAAATTAATGTGGATGCTTCTTTTGATTCATGCTCACAGGTTTCAGCTACAACAATCATCTGTAGATCCTTTGATGGTCAAATGATTGATGGAGCTGTAGCAAAGTGTTTATCTTTGTCTCCTTTAGCTGCAGAAGCGGAAGCTTTAAAGAATGCTTTTATGTTTGCTATCAACAAAGGCTGGTATGATGTTTGTTTTTAATCAGATTGTAAAACCTTAGTTGATGTTTGTGATTATGATGATATGGATCCTCCTTGGGAGATCAGTGCAGCTATTTCGATTATTAGGGAGCTTAAATCTATTTTTAGATTTTGTACAATTTGTTGGGTTTGTAGGAATAGCAATCAAGTAGTAGATTGGTTGGCCAATCAGGAATTGTAGGACAATTTGCCTTCTAATTGGCAGTATGTAAAGCCTCTGAGACTTATTTAGTTGTTGTATGCAAATGTTTCTGCTTTGAATTCTCAGCAATGAAAGTTATATATTTAGTGCAAAAAAAAAAAAGAAAAAAAAAGCACATGTATAATATTTGCTTCTACTAATTAAGGTTGACTTGTACTTTATCTCCCCCATGCAGTCAGCTAGACTCCATAATTTGTATTTAGACACCATACTTTGATGTTGTTTGCTCGGGCTTGTAAGGAGTAAATTGTTGTGATTGAAGGGGTTGTTTATTCTCAAATCCATTTTCTACATCGAACTGGTTTATTCCTTCGAAATAATCTCAAATCCATTCTCAGATATGACAGAGCATTTTATGCTACATGATCATAGCAAATAATTTATTCATGCTAAAATATGCATATATATGCATTTTATTGAAGCAATTAATATTGCGAAATTAAATTCAAAGTATGAAAAATATTAAAAACATATCTGGAATGGCGTGAGTGGCCTCAAAGATTGTTCAGAAGAATTTTCGGATCCATAGAGATGCATTTTGAACCAAAAAAGTAGCTTTTTTGCAGTCCGGCTAATTGATTTGCAGTATTTGAACGCACGTTCGGGATGAAATTTCGACGAACAGGCTTTAGATTCGCAATGTACTCGCGAAATGCAAATATCTGGATTTTCGGAGGCTCGCCGACGCGTGGGGCCGGCTGGTGACTGAAGTCTTGTCGGAGCTTCGTTTGGAGTCAGGGAAGATACCATCAGTTTCGTCTTGATGCCAGGATGCCGGATCTATGCTTCACTCGCCCATACTCGCTGGCATTCAGCTAGAAATGGCATGCAAAGTTTTGGTGGATGATTTTTCGATCTCCATTTTCGAAAACAGATCGGCTACATAATTGATACCAAAATGAAGCTGGAGAGGAGATGAGTCTATCCATATAAAAATATCCGGCAGAGGACCATCGGTTTGGCCGAAAAAATGATTTGAAGCTTCAATAGTCGAAAACTTTGGGCGGCGATTGAGGGCTTCTCCGGTGGTTTCTGGCGGCGAGGTTTATAGTGTTGGGATCGCCGGCGTTTGGGCTTTGCCATGGAGTGGGCGGTGACGTGAACGGATGGCCGGAGATGGACGAATGGTGTGGCGATCCATTTTTTCTCTCTCCTCTCTCCCGTTTCTCTCTCCTAGCGTTTTTCATTTCTGCCTTCTCTTTTTTTAATCTGCTGGTGATCATTTTTTGTGATTGATGGATTTAGATTTGTTGGATCAATATTGGTGATAACTAGAAAAATTTAAGATGCCCGAAAATGTGGAATCCAATGAAAATATTGAGCTAGAAACATGATTTTATTGTGCCGTTCCCCATAGACGACGCCATTCTGATAAAAATAAATCTTATCTGCTAGTGTAGATGAGAGGTCTATTGAAGGGTATAACTTACAAGTAAGAGAGAGAGAGATGTTAGGAACTCCTCGGGGTTGTTCCGGCGAGGAGGCTCCGACACTCTAATTAGAGAGAGAGAGTAATGAGAAAATTTATTGAATATATGAAAGTCATATGAAAATTACCTTTATATAGGGAAAATGGAGACCCTTATAATCACGTGTCCTGCTAACTTAAACAAGTTACAAGTATGTCCCTTTAAGTCGTATCAATATATATAGATAGATAATTTATCATCTTTTAAGAAATGATTTAAAGGTCAGTAATTAATAATCAATTTCTTTTTTCCTCTGACATCAATCTTTAAAAAATATTTCTATGTGAAAGGGATTAGTGAAAAACGTGAAATTTTTTAGCATGTTTGACTAGAAATTTTTTATATATGGGGGTGGCTTGTGGGGCTGTTAATAATTTTTTCTTAGCTGGGTTCCCGTATGAAATTAAGCACATAGATATTTAGATGAAAAATTCTTAATTACTCTTTTTAGAGTAAAATCTTTTTAATACAACAAATCAAAGATTTATTGGTATTTTAAGTCTTTTTCTAATTAGACATGGTCAATTAATTTTAGTTAATTAATGCCACATATGAAATCACATTAGGACAGGATCGTATCAACATGAATAAAGATCTGAGATAAACTTCAAAAGAGGTTTAAGTAAAAAAAATAAAAATAAAAGAGAAATTCATTTATCTTTTTGTTTTTCATTATGAGGTTTAAGTAAAAATAATAAAACCTTTATTTTAGGGAGGCCCCACATTTATTTTGAGGGCCTGAGAGGCGCCGGCCCTGCATTAGGGCACTTGTTTTGGGACATAATAATTATTCTTAGACTTCCATTTAAGAATGTAAGAGACATAAAAGTTATTTTTGTTGTTTAAGATTAACGTAAATTATGGAGTGCATATGATCAATAATTCATAGGCCGACAAGTTATGATGATAAATATTCCTTAATTACATGACTAAAAGAAAGACACTAACCAAGAAAATGACACAGAAATATGTTTTGTAGGATATGATAGTTGATAACTGTGATATTGTTATTTTTTTTTTTATAAATTTGGCTTTCAACCGAACTCAAATTTAAATTTTTTTTTTCAACTTTTAAATATTACTGAATCAAAGTTTATTAATAATAATTACTATGACAATTGCCAATTTAGTCATTCAATATTTTAAGGATGAAAAAGATACGAGGAAAGAAGTATTTAATTGTGAGACCAAGCTAATTGCTTACTTTTTTGGATGAAAAAATCTATAAGTACTAAATTAAATTCTCTTCCATAATGTAAACTTTTGAAAAATTTTAAGAGAGAAGTTCACGTGTTTTGAGGAAAATGAAATTAAGTGAAAATTACAGTAGTTTTTTTTTTTTTTTTTAAAAAAAATATATAAATTCCATGCAAATGGTTTAGCATTTTCTTTTAAAATTACCAATTCTCCTTCCATTTCAAAATATATGTCCTTTTAGATATATATATTTTTGTTATAAATAACTTGTTATAAGTGGATATTACTTAAACGTCATTAAATATATAATTTAGAAAGATTATAATATAAGGTTATTTCAGTAATTTTGTATACACCAAATTCTAACTATTTCTCTATATAAGAAAAGTTTAGTTTAATTTAATAATAAGAGTTTTAAGCCCCTTTCTCTCTGCATATATTTCTTCTATCTCTTTTATTCTCTTTATTTTATTGTTTTATATTTTTTGTTATTGCTTTTGATTTGATGTGCTAATAAATCGATTTATAACAATTTTTTATTTTAAAATATCTATCGTTTTAGAATTTCAAAAAATATTTATTTATTTATTTTTAATTTTATCTTTTTTTATTTATCCACTAAACACTTGCATTTATTGTTTTTATTTCTCCACATAAAAAAAAAAAAGGATATTTTAGTTTTTTCGTCCTAGAATTGAAATAATTTAATGACTTTTTTAATTTGTGTACCGAAACTTTTTAAATGATAAATATTTTGAAAATGAGAAAATAGTTGAAAAGGTTGAAAAATTCTACCAGAAGGAGGAGGAGAAAATTACTATGGGCCGGGGTTTAGTCTAACAAATTAGCTTGAATTGCTTAAGGCTACTTTAATAAGTGTGAATTTGAAATAAAGTAGATCTGAATTTGCAAATACATGATTTTAACCTACTAGTAAATCTTACATTCAATCTTTTCCTTCATTTTATCCTAATGGGTTTGACAGAATTAAATTCAATTATAACAATATTATTAGATCACATATAAGAATGGGAACAAGTTTAATTTTCTTCAAATGAATAAATCTCATTTCATAGGAGAAAAAATATATATATAAAAACTAATTTTCATTTAAAGGGTTAACCATTGTTCTAAACAATGAAGGAGTTAGGAAATTTTTTTTAAGAGGAGCTAAATTTTTTATATCATAATTTACACAACTTCTATATATTTGTGAGAAATTTTCACTTAAAATAAGGAATTCAATATATGAACAATATTTTATAAAATTACACTGAAATTTTTTTTCAAATTTTAGATGTTAGGCTCCCTCCCTCCCTCAATGGTTCTAAACATGGAACTAAAACAAAACATAATCAAGAGTCCTAGGAGCTTCTTCTAAAGTTCCTTTTGAAATTAAATGAACTAATCATGTTAACTATCAAACTTCAAGAGTTTTGCCAGATTCATAAAGCTTCTCATGGTCATATAACTAATAGTCATCTTTCAGCATATTTATTTACATTTTTTTCATGCACACAAGACTCATGCATACTTCAATATCTAGAATAATTCTTGCTTAGACCGGATCTATGAGGTTATTTTCACATAATATGAAATATTTTATATGGTGATGAGATCATTCCCAAGTGAAATAATCTCACCATACATAAGATTATTCATATGAAATATTTTGTATAATGAGATTGTTTCCAAGTAAAAGAGCTCCAATATGGACCAGGATCTATATATGAAACCATCAAACACACAAAAAGGGTCTAAACAAATTTCCTTTTTCTCACCATAAAAATCTGAAAGCAGTAAAAGAATCTTCATAATCAGTATGAAGATACCTAATAATATATTTAACAAGAATTCAAACATGTGAAAATTCATAATAATATGATACGTTATGCTATTATATAAACAAGAGAAGATTCAAATCCTCGAATTCAACTTCCTTAACAATAATAATAAACAGGAAGTTGATCATTCTCTTGATTATACGCGAAAGCATTTCCATTACTAAGTTAATTAATATAGCTAGCTAGACACATATGAATATTTGGAATATGATTAACTAATTCAACTCTCTCATACTAATTAAGCTCTGTATTTTTTACATCATAAATCCCAATTATATAAGTGCTCCCAATCCCACATTGGTTCATTATCTATAGCCATTAATGCCAAATTACTATTCCCAATTTTAGAGGTAGAGCCATAGTCTTGTAGGGATGAACTCTCAAGTATATTTTCCTCCACCATTACTACTGGTGGTGGGTTTTGATGATGAGTTGCTATTGCCTCTTCTTCCTGAACTTGTGCAAGCCTTTGCTCGCTTATCTCTACTCCAACTGGCCTCCTGTCAAATGATCTTCTGCATTTTGATGTCTTGTACACACGGCACAAACTAAATTCTTGCCTTAGCTGCAAAATATTGAGACAAAGAAATTCTATTTTCAGTGTTTTAGATGATTCTAATACCACTAAAAAAAAAAAAACTTGTTTGTGATTATGTCATAAAAAATTTATGTTTATGGTTTTTCTAAATAAATTTGAAGACTGTAATTCTTATGTCCAAAAAATCAAATTATAAAAATTTCTTGATAGAATTATAAGAATTATAATCTAGCTTGAAGAAATATCTAGGGTTTTCATACTTCAATACAAGTAACAGTACAAGATCCTAACAGATTTTCTTAATTACAGCATATATATCAAAGAGAATAGGATTATAGACATAACTATACCCAATTAAGCTTTTAAATTTCATTTTTAAGTTTTTGGTGAAATTAAATTTCATTTTCTAACTTTTCAAGTTTTATCATGCAAGGAAAACCAAATAATATGCTTATAAAAATATATATATATATATATATAACTAAACTAAATACTCGTTTGGATGAACCGTTAGATTCTAGTGTTTGAGTTTGAGTTTCTAGTTGTTGATTTAATGTGTTTGGTAAACATATAATATTTATAATCCAATGATTAGCAATATAATTTAAATTTATAATCAAATTTAAAATGTTTTAGCCATTAGTGTTTGATTCTCAAATTATTAACAGCAAACTACTAACATTTAATAGCTAACTGCAATAGTTGATCCAAACAAACCCTGTCATTTGTACTAAAAAAAAAAAAAAAAAAAAGAACAGATGACTAAAATAATAAAATGATATTCAGAGAGAGTATATATGCACCATTGGATTTGCACTAGATGAAGAGGAAGCTACTTCTGATTCTGACTGTTGAATGGCTTTATATTCATTCATTTTCCAGTCAGTCTTTCGACCATTTGGAACCCTACCCTTATAGAAAACCATTGTTCTTTTAACTCCGATGCAACGATTATTGCAAGAAGAATAAACATAACCAAGAGAACCAGTAGATTTCCAGTATCCACAAGTAGTGATTCGCTTTGGTCTCCCTCCATGAACTTCTTTTTCTTGTCTTGGATTAAAGAAAAACCACTGTTCACTATCTCTACGACACAAGTCTCCTGATAATTCTGTTACCAAACAAACTAATTATTAATATATATCAAGAAAGTCAAAAATAAAAATAATTGAAGTGGAAAAAAGAAAGAAGAAAATAAAGTCATTTATGTTGAATTATTATGAAATTTTAGAAGATTAATTAAATTAATTTTTTTACGTGGAAGATCCCATGGATTGAAGTCATAGATATCAAGAACAGGAATAACACGATCCATAGCTTGGTTGAGGTCTTGTTTCTTCCCTTCAAGCTTGTAATGAAGATAAAAGGAGATAAGCTCTTCTTCTGTAGGATAAAAACGAAACCCAGGTGCCAAATCCTCCATAGATATAGCTTTCAAGTTGATCTTCTCTTTCTCTCTCTCTGTTCAATCTTGTAGATTCAGGTATGGAATTTCATTAATATATATTACAAAAGCTAAGACAGAGAGAAAGAAAAGTTGAAGGAGGTTGCCTAGAAAGTTTCATTCTCTATATAATTTGGTAAGTATCACTCCAATAAAATAAGAATATACGAAGTATCAGTATTTTTTACTGAATAAAAAATAAATAAAAAAATCATATTGAACATATACACTTATATCCGTAAAATTTTTTCAAAATTTGATTATGTGATAAATTCTTGTCTTATTCAATTGAAAAATTTTACTTATAATATATATATGAATAGTGGCGGATCTAATTTAGGGAAAATTCTTACTTAGTTTGGTGGTCACATCAAATTTTTTTTATAAATTTTGAGAAGAGACTAAAATTATTTTCAATACATATCAAATGTTTTTCAAAATTTTTGCACCACCGGCCACCTCCAGAAAATCCACCAATATATACATCTGTCTCTGCGCGTGTGTGGGGTGGATCAATGAACCATTTTACATGGTTGAATATCTATATCTATATATATATATATATGTCCCACAAGTAGAACTCATCTCAGTCCACTATAGACCATGATCCAAATAAATATTTCTTAATTGTGTGTCCTCACTCAAATAGGCAAGTCTTTCCCTATCACTAAATAGGACCCTTAACCATTGAGTTAATAATTAGCGGTTGAGTATGTGTTCCATTGGTTGGAAAATGTATCTTGCATATTGAATAAATAGAAAAAATATAAAAAATTTATAAATTAGTGCACAAATTAATTAATTTTATATAAATGGGTTTCAACATTTGTTTATTTATAAATCCATGTATGTACGGGTTCATAAATTTTAATACTATCTTAATCAATTACGGTATTTTGAACAATTTTTTTAACTTAATGAGTTGTTCAACTTTTAAAAATAATTTAATATAAATATTTTTAGCCGTTTTTCAGTCATTGGAGTGTTGATTTACAATTTTAAAATATAATTTTTTTTTAGTTCGTAAAGCAGCCAAATGGATATGAGCATTGTGGTTTAGAGGTGATAAAATTTGATATTCATAAATCTAATTTCAACATTTTTATATAAATTCGACTTGCAATATGATAGAATTTTTATGAAACTTAAAATGATTGGAATTCATTGATTACTTAATGAAATAATGAGATTACATTGTTTGAAATTGTAAAAATTAAAATAAACCCCATAAATTTATTAATCATACATAATGTTAATACTAGGTTATTAGTTAATAGATATCGAAATTTGAATTTTTAATATATAGATATATTAAAATTATGTTAATGCTGGGTTATTAGTTTAAAGGTATATATTATGGTTAAAAAAACAGAATTTGATTTGTTTAGTAGAATTACTCATTTTATAGTCCAAGGTAAGCATGGACAAATAAAACTGAAAATTTGATTATCTGATTTAAAGTAAAAAAACTAATCTAAACAATTAATTGATTAATTAGTCTAAATTATTTAAGATTAGAATTTAATTTAAATTTTTTTTTATTTTATCATTGAACTAATATAATAATATAATGGTTAGGTGCTTGTCTCTTACGTAGTACAAGTCTACAAGAGATTAAGGGGGGTCAAAATCACAACCCCCTTCCCTTTTAAGTATTTAAGATATATTAAAAAAGAATTTTTAAATATCTAATTTTAATAGTTAAAAATAAAAATCTAAATAAATTAAGTTAATTATAATATTAAAATTAATTATTCAATCATACAGTTAACTAATATTTTTAAATTGATTTTTAGATTTTTAATACTCCATCTATTTCACAATAACTGTCGTTTTAGAATGATACACACATATTAAGCAAGCTATTAAGTAATTTTAATTTTAATTAATATGGACAAATATACCCTTATTTTCTCTCACCAAATAAGAAAAAACATATGAAATATTGAAATTGGGATGAGGGTAAAGTTGGAAAAAAGCTAGTAAATGCTGTATTGAACTCTTAAAACGATAAATAATTTAAAATAATTTTTTTTTAAACGACAGTTATTGTAAAATGGAGAGAGTATATTATATGATAATTATGAGAACAAAGGAAATTGTAAATAATTCAGACATACAACTTGTAATTCATCTCTTATTAATTATATAAAATAATCAAATAATTGAGTAATATGATTGATTTTTTTATTAATATTAAATAAAATATGATAAATGAGAATTCTCTCATCTATTACCACGGCACCATATGAATGAAAGAGTTATGAAAATAGGAGTGTTACTTATACTATACTCATAATAGAAGTGATAAATGGGTCGGGTTAGGGTAAAATCACTTTGAATTGTGGATGGTCAAATTATGCATCAAATTGATTTTTAGAAAGGATTTAAGTGAAATTCAAATAAATTTTGCGAAAATCAAATTGTATTTTATTTATTTATTTATTTTCAAAAATAATTTAGAAATTAAAAGCATTAATTTTTTATTAATTTATTCCAAATCAACTTATTACATTTCATGTTGAGTCAATTTGAATGATTTTAAATTTCATATAAATTCTATCAAATTGCAGATTAAATTTATGTAGAAACGTTCCAATTGAATTTATGGATTCACAATGCTCGTATCCATGAGGCTACTTTGTTAATTAAAAAAAATTATTTTATCACCCACAAAGTTAATTAATAAATTACTTAATTTATCAATAAGGTATAATTTGATTAGTTTTCTCTTTTTTTTTTTTAAAAATATAGGAAATTAAATGTCTCAAATTCGAATATCTCAAACTATAAATAATTATTACTAATTTAATAAAAGATATTATAGAAGAGAACTACTCTTGTTATGTAGCCTACAATATCTAATATCAAAATAAACTACTTAATTTAAATAAGATTTTGAATTGAGTCTTTACCATCAATGTAAACCAAAATTAAAATATTGAAATTCTATATTGAAAAAGACATTGGACCCCATATGGAACAAAGCGAAGGGAAAACGCATTTACGCAACTTGAAACCTGGGACATGCATATGTTAAATATGATATGTAATAAAACTTAATTATATATATAACTAGAGACAAAAGACCTAATTGAATTTTAGAACTACTTTTGGAATAATAATAATTAATTTATGTAAATGTAGAGACTAGGCCATGACAAGAATCAATATGTTTTTGTAAGTGAAAATTTGAAAAGAAAAAAAATGGGTAGAAGAACTCATTCACACTGAATAGTGAATATGTACTAATCCTTGTTTGTTTAGCAAAAAAAAAAAAAATAAAAAATTAATATATAAGTAGTGCCAAAACATTGACTTGAATTCTGATTAAGACAAAATTATTTAAGTGGGTCAAGTTTTGATTAGCTTTTCAATGGCAATAAAATAAAATAAAATATAAATGGGTCCGAAACATGACTTGAATTCTGATTAATAATTGAAATTGTAAAGAGAAATTTTTTGAGGGATAAAATAAATTTATACCAATGAAAATTCTTGAAAAAGATGGAATTAAGTCTAAAGTTTGCTTGATTTGTCCAATAAGATGTGCTGAGGTGGAATATATAATCGAAAATCTAAAGCATTACAAACATCTTTTACCCAAATACATGTATCTACTAAAACAAGATAAGCAAGAGCATTAGAAACTCCTTCATACCCAAATACATAATTACTTCCTTAAGTGGAATGAACTAATTAATTATGTTAACTAGCTAGTTAATAACGTGTTTTTCTTTTATTAAAAGGCTTTTGTGTGGTGGGACTAGATAGGGATCAAATTCAAAAAGCCGGCATTGTCATACAACTAAGTACTCACACGTAACTCATGCATATTATACCTAAAATAAATATAAAAGAAACCATCAAATACATAGAAGTAGGCCCAGGAAGCTGGATCCAATTGAGTCAATTTGGATTATAAGCCAATTGAGTTATACATAGATTATTGACTTTCATAAAAAAATTTTGGGTTAATGGAAATATAGGGGAATCACTTCAAGCTGAATATAGGGGAATCACTTCAAGCATTTCCATTACTAATTAAGTAAACATAGAAATCTAGACACACATAAAATATATACTAGACATGGAGATTTTGGATTCTACCACATACTAAACAGCAGCTGGAAAGTTTAACTTTCCTATATACCATACAACCCTATAACTTTTCCTTCATATATAACCCAATTATATAAGTCCTCCCAATCCCACATTGGTTCAGTACCTATAGCCATTACCTGCATATTGCTATCCTCAATTTAAGAGGGAGTGCCATGGTCTTGTTGGGATGAACTCTCAACTTTACTTCTTCCCTCCACCATTAATGGAGGGTTTTGATGGGTTGTTCTTGCTGCTTCTCTGCCAAATTGTGCAACCGGAGTTATGAGGAGAGGAGTGATAAATGGGTCGGGTCAAATGAGTTGGGGGTAAAATCACTTTGATTGTGTATGGTCAAATTATGCATCGAATTCGGACTTCAAGTCAAATTCAAAAAAATTTTGGGGATTGAGTCAACTTGTATTTTTTTTTATTGATTTTTAAAAAGTGATTTTAATTTTTTAAAAAAATAATATTTTTATTATTTATTTTGAATTAAATGAGCCACATTTTAAGTAAAATAGATGGATTAACTAGCAGATTAAATTTCAATAAATACGAATCATTTTAAAATTATTCATACAAATTAAATTGATGTAGAAAAGTTGAAATCGGATTTACGGACTTACAATACTCATATCCTTTTGGCTACTTTGTGAACTAAAAAAAATTATTTCAGCATCCACAAAGTTAATTAATATATTACTTAATTTGAATAAGATTTTGAAAGGAGTCTTTTCTCAATTAAAATAAAAAATGGAGTTTATTTCCTATGAAAAATGAAAGTAACAAAGCTTATGCTCTTATATACACGAGAGTTGTAACAAAATTGATAACAGACTTGCTTATGTGGTAATTCATGACATAAGCAATACAACTAACTAACTAACCTCATAACTAATCTTCTAGCTAAGCTATTCTACTTAGTAGTTGTTGTTATCAATGTAAACCAAAATAAAAGAATACCGTTATTGACAAAAACCTTGGACCCCATGTGGAACAAAGCGAAGGGAAAACACATTTACGCAACTTGAACCTTAGAACATGTTAAATATGATGTGAATTGTGTAGTGATGAGGAATAAATATTGTTAGAACAAGAATAACAGAGAAGAAAGGAGTGTTTTATATATCTTGTGTTGTGTTTAATACAAGAGAATTACAATCTATTTATAGGAAAATATCAATACTAATTAAGCCATGAATGGTGGAAGCTAGCTGGAGCTTTACATTGAGGTAGTTGGAGCTGCACATGGAGAGGAGTTAGAGTCTTAGGTGGTGGGTGAGATTGAGTGTGTATTTTTGACTAATTTATGATTGTATTTACATTAACATCCCTAATTCTGACTTATATATTGCCTTGAAATTATTGTTTCATAGTTAGTTCAATATTGACATGTTCAAATTAATAAAAAAAAGAAAATTAGAAAAGCATAAATACATTGCTTCAACAATCCAATAACGTCAGCTATCCGATCATTTATGAATTTAGTTAATTAATTAAGAATCAAATTAGCAAACTAATAAATTCTTAATATTATCCTTGAAATAAAATAAAACCAAATATCATTTATAAATTAAATATATAATGGAATTATTAACTCATATAAGTAGGCATAACTGATTTGACTCAAATGTTACTTCCCAAAAATCAACTTCAACTCCTCCAACCAATCCATCGTGCTCACCGATTTGTTTCCATATCTTACGACCAGCAGCGTAATAAAGAGACAGGTGGAAGCCTTGAACCTTTAACCCACTTCAAAGTATATATTATATCTCTATATAATTAGTTTAATTTTTTAATTAATTCTTCTAAATTTTTAATTAGATGGTGTTTGATAATATCATTCAGCACTTAAAATTAAAATTTTCAGCACTTAATCGTTTTAAGTTTGTTTGATAACTACGTCTTAAAAGTCTAAATTAAGTCAAAAATCACTTAAGATGATAAGTCAAAATTTTTAACTTAAAATTTATACTGAATGCAATAAGTGATTAAATTTTTAAATATTTTTACTATTTAAAAATTATACCACTTATTTTATTCAGCACTTAAAATTCAGTACTTAAATTTTCAGCACTTAATTT
>CATKHJ011091461.1:0-15577 GCA_949750685.1 Vernicia montana
AATGGAGTATATATATATATATATATATATATATATATATATATATATATATATATATATATATATATATATATATATATATATATATATAAGTGACGAACATTTTGAGAATGAGATAATATTATTTTTCGTAATGTGAGATTAAGTTTATTAAAAAGTAAACGAGCCAAAACTCTATAAAGTCTTATAAAGCTAAACTTGAATGGAAAGTTTGAAACGGTGCGATTGCAAATTTTAATACGGATTTGTTTTTCATCTTGTTTTTAAATATTTTATCCGTTTTAAGTAGCCCAAAATCCATTATACATAATAAGGAGGGGGGAGGGGGGCACTTGCCCCACTGCCTCATAAAAAAGAAATTATAAATTATTATTGTAAAATAAAGAATAATTATAGATAATAGAGAAAAAAGAGAATAAAATAATAATAGAAGAGAAAATAATTTTTATGTGTAACTTCATTTATTGAAATACCTATTTATAAGTGTAAAAAATTATAGAGATATGAATAGAAAGAGAGTTCTATTTACATAAAAATATTCATCTATGGAGATAGGATAGACATAAAATTTAAATACACCACTTAAATATTATCACAATACTCCCCCTTGATATCTATTACAAATAATATGTCTCGTTAAAACCTTACTATAAAAAAATCCCGTAAGAAAAAAATATTAGTGAAGGAAAAAGAGTACATTATTCTTGTAGAACTTGTACCATAATACTGCCTCATTAAAAATCTTGCCTGGAAAATCCAATGGGACAAAACCTAGGCTAAGGGAAAAAGAGTATAGTGCACAAAAATCTCCCCCTCATGAAAACATGATTTCTAACAAAGATCTCTTAGTCGGCACATGCCAATTTTGTTCACGAACTTCTTAAATGTGGTTGTAGGGAGTATCTTTATAAACAAATATGTCAAATTATCAATAGATCGAATTTGATGAACATCTAAAACTCTTTACTTTTGAAGCTCATGTGTGAAAAAGAACTTTGGCGAAATGTGCTTAGTTCTATCTCATTTAATGTATCCTCCATTGAGTTGTGCAATACAAGCAACATTATCTTCATATAGCACTGTTGGACTTCCTTTATCAAATTGAAGATCACATATTTCTTTGATATGTTGGATTATAAATCTCAACCATATGCATTTTCTACTAGTCTCGTGAATTGCCAATATTTCAGCATGATTAGATGATGTGGCAGTCAGAGTTTACTTAGTAGAACGACAAGATATAGAAGTGTCACCATATGTAAACAAGTAACATGTTTGTGATCGAGTTTTATGTGGATCAGATAAATATTCAGTATCTGCATATCCGATTAATTCTGATTTCAAGTCATGCGGGTAAAATAAACCCATATCTGATGTACCACGCAAATAACGGAATACTTGTTTCACACCATTTCAATGTCTTCGAGTTCGTGAAGAACTATATCTTGCTTGTAAACTCACAAAGAATGTTATATCAGGTCTTGTACAATTAGCAAGATATACTAATGCACCAATTGCACTAAGATATGATACTTGTGGACCAAGTATTTCTTCACCATCTTTTCGAGGACGAAAAGGGTCATTTTTCACATCAAGGGATTGAACAATCATGGGAGAACTCATTGGATGAGATTTATCCATATTAAAACGTTTTAATATCTTTTCAATATAAGTTGATTGATGAATAAAAATCCCTCCAAATAAATACTCGATCTGCAGGCTGAGACAAAATTTTATTTGTCCCAAATCTTTCATTTCAAATTCATTTTTTAAATAAGTTATTGTTTCTGTCAACTCGTCAGGAGTCTCATGATATTTAAATCATTAACATAAACTGCAATTATAGCAAAACCATACTTTGTTTTCTTAATACAAACGCATAGACAAATTGAATTGTTAGTATATCATTCCTTCAAAATATATCACCTAAGGCGGTTATACCACATTCGTTCAGACTGTTTTAATCCATATAAAGATCTTTGTAACTTAATTGAATATATTTCCCGGGGTTTTGAATTGTATGCTTTAAGCATTTTTAGTCCTTCAGAGACTTTTATATAAATGTCATTATCAAGTGATCTATACAAATAAGTTGTAACAACATCCATAAGTCTCATATGAAGTCCTTATAAACTTTCCAGGCTAATTAAAAATCTAAATGTAATTGTATCCACAATTGGGGAATAAGTCTCCTTATAATCAATGTCAGGCTTTTGTGAGAAATCTTGTGCTACAAGTTATGCTTTATATCTCACAATTTCATTTTTTTCATTATGTTTACGTACAAAAACCCATTTATATCCTACTGGATTAACATTTTCAAGTGTTAAAACAATGGGCCCAAAGACTTGGCGTTTTTCTAATGAATTTAATTATGTCTGGATTGCGTCTTTCCATTTTTGTCAATCATCTCTGTAATATCCTGGACTCCATCAGCCCTTAGTATGAACATTAATGACATTAAAAGCCAAATTGAATGATTGTCGAGATAACGAGATTAATATGAACTCACACGAAAACCGGTGAAATGTAAATAAATTTTTTTGCTTTTAATTTAATTCTACTTCTGTGATATTATGGTACATGGGAACTCATAAAGATGTTATGAGAATGATAAATAAAATAAAATTAGTAAACTGCATCGATATCGGTTACAACAAGGTACAATGAAAAAAGAGGGTAAAACGGTCATTTCGCAAAATTCGTCTGAAAGACGGGTAAATGAAATGAACATGTGAAACAATTGGAAGACCCACCCATGGATTAGTGGCCGGCCCATTGAGTGAATGAATTGGAAACTTTTTGATTAATCTAAGTTAAAATGAAGATGATGGAAGATAGAATTGAGGTGGAACCCACCAAACCTAAAAGTCAACATTTTACATAAAGTAGCCATTTCCTAATTTACAAATTAATTTAATTTACCATCATCAAGTTAAGGATGAATGTCCATATGTTTATTATTATTGGAAATTCAATAATATAAGTTAACAATTGTAACCATTGGATTAAGATGAGTGCATCCTCACCATCCATTAGAGATGACTAAGTTTTAAAAGATAAGATTTGCTTATTCCTTTCTCATTCTTATCTTCCAACAAAAAATTGAAGACCACCATCTTCTCCCACCAAGACCAACTAACCACCATGAAGGATTCATTAAGAAATCAAGAAATTTTAAGGTAATTTCTACAACTAAGCTTGAATTTCACTTCTAGCATGATTAGGAGTGTGATGGTTGCTTGATTTGGAAAACCTAGATTTTGAATTGAGCAGAAATTTGGAACACCCATACTATCAGTTTGTAGGCCGAATTTACAGAAGTGTAAAACATTAAAGTTGTAGTGTTTTACCTTAATTAGATTCCCATAAAAGGGTTTTATAAGATTTTTGATGATTAAGGAGATATGTCACTTGAAAGTGGACTGAACAGATTTGGGGAGGGTTTTGAGTAACCCGGACTGTTTGAGTTTATAGAGGATTTTATGATCAGAATTTGAGCATAGTCAAAACAAATGGTATAAAAGGATATGGTTCAACGTAGAACCTAAAGTGATATATGCTCCGGAGATTGAAGAGCGTCACTATTGAGGATACTAAAAGTTTATAGTAGGAGTTAAGGAAGTCAAAGTGAGTACCTTGAAAATCTTACTTTTCTGTAATGAAATGATTGTTTGAATTAATTCTTTAAATGAGGCCTATGACCTATATATATATATAAATAGTTATTGAATTCCTTTCATCAAGGCATTTGGCTTAATTATTGATAATTGAGTTTCTTCATTAAGATCTTCAGTTTATTGCTATCATTGTCTACAAGTACTAAAACTATATTCCATTGGAATATTGTGAAAGCATTCACCTTCTATATATATCAATCGGTTCACTGAAATGAATCCTTCTTTGAATTAATGTTTTTCATTTAAAAACTTAGCATACCTTTATCGATAAACTGTTTCTATAGTTATGTTCCTTCAATAGATCTATTTATGAAATTCCATTGTTTCTTCAAGTGCTTATCTTTCATTGAACCTCATTTGATTCATCATCGTACACTGTTGATCTAAAATATTGAAAAGCTTACATACTGGATCCAAAGTGATTACATTGTATTACTGAAAGTAGAAATTTTCGACTGATGTGGGTAATACATTAGACTGTGTGCACACGGAAAAAGCCTGCAGATAGGGTGAGCGTATCCACCTCAGCTAGGAGTGGTGGTCCTAGCTGTGAGACTTGATCAATCTTACGCTTTATACTTTTATGAGTGAGCAAAGCAATAACTGCCACTCCACTGTTTACTGATACGAGTGAGTTAGCAATAGCTGCCACTCCACTGTTTACTGACATGAGTGAGCAAGACATTAGCCGTCACTCCATTGTTTACACTGGGAAGCACACCGTTTCTAAAATTGTGATTTATGCTAAAATGATATTATTGAATTCCAACTATTATTGATCACTGATATCAAATCTCGATTGTTATTGTTCACTGCTAATGAATTCCTATTGTCATTGTTCATTGTTATTGAATCCCGATTGTCATTGTTCACTATTATTAAATCACAACTGTCATTGTTCACTGTTAATGAATTTCGACTGTTATTATTCACTACTATTGAATCTCGATCGTTATTGATTATTGTTATTGAGTCCTGATTGTATTTGATCATCAAATTGAATCCCAACCGTTTTTGACTATCATTATTGAATCCCAATTGTCTTCTACAATATTATATTGAAATCATAAAATTGACATTCCACTACCATTGATTATCTGAAAAATTGTTTCTTCCATATTAATATATTGATATCCTGATACTGAATTTTAGTAGTCATTGATCATTGAAAAATTGATTCTCCTTCACTGTTTTCTTGGAACTTTAATATTTAACCTCAACTGTTTAATCACAGAAAAATTATTTCTTCTATACTGTTATATTTTAAAACTGATAATTTTATTACTAAACATATATTTATACATTGTTTCTTATTAATTGTAAGTACTCACTGAGTTTCACTCACAACCCTATAGTATTTTATTTCAGGTTCAGTAGCAGACCCAGCAAGTGGTTCTCAAGTATCTAACTCCACTTGGGATTACTTCGCTGAAAGTAAGAATGTTTACAGCTTGTTGTTAGAGTCGAATCATTTAGAGCTCTATGGACTATATTGGTCTAGTATTGTAATAAATTGATTATACTGAATTCTCTATATGGTTTAAAAACTGTAATGTCATATGATTAAGTGAATATAAAAATTAACAGTTGAAACAATGATACGTGATTAGCAATGATTATATATTGGGAGGATTTATATTGTTGTATATGAAGTTAAGTATATTGGAAGTATATCTTTAATGCAAGTTGTGAATCTGGGATAATGTTATAGTTGCAGCTGTTATGCTGTCGAATTGAAAATTGATTATTAATGCTCACGGAAATTATGATATTAATTGTATTATAATATCAAGTAACAGGGTTCTACGGGTTGTTAGTGCCATTATGGTTACTCATGCCCTAGGATCGTCACATTGCCAAAGGTGGGATGTGACAATCTCTATGTCAACATTCATTATAGGACTTTGGTTCAATGTCCTCACTTTTTTTTGCAATATCAATTGCTACTGCATATGCAAATACATTGTCGACAATAGTTTCACTTCGGTCCCATCTCTTTCCTGAAGTGACATAGGTGATTGAGATCTCTTTGTTTTCATTACTTTTAGGTACCTAAAACTCTTCCAGAGTTATTTGCTCATCTATATATTTCTATTATAGGCTCTTCAGGAGCATCAATGGAATTGTCACTTTGTTTATTTTGTTCCTTTTTCTTTCTTGGATTTTTATCATTGGAACCGAGTGCCCTACCACGCTTCTAGCGTGTCATGGACTCATTTGCCATAGTATTAACATATTGTCCTACTGGGACATCAATTCTAATTGGAGTATTTTCAGCTGGTATATGAGATTTAGTAATTCTTTTTGGATCACATAATACATCTGGCAATTGGTTTGCTATACTTTACAAATGAATGATCTTTTGAATTTATAATTCACATTGTTTTGTATAAGGATCAATATGATTTATTGATGACTCATTCCAAACAATTTGTTTCTCTAATTGTTTGTTTTCTGCCCCCAATTTAGGAAACATAACCTCATTAAAATGACAATCATTAAATATCGTAGTAAAAATATTCCCGTTAATGGTTCAAGATACTTAATTATAGAAGGGGATTCATATCCAATATATATACCCAATCTCCTATGAGGTCCCATTTTTGTGCAATGTGGAGAGGCAATGGGGACATAAACAGCACATCCAAAAATTCTCAAATGGGAAATATTTGGCTCTTGGCCAGAAACCAATTGTAATAGTGAAAATTTACGATAACTAGTTGGCTTGATGCGTATAAGAGTTGCTACATGTAAAATTGCATGTCCCCAAGTAGAAATTGGGAGGTTTATTTTCATAAGTAATGGTCTATCTATTAATTGAAAACGTTTAATAAAAGATTATGCTATACCATTTTAAGTATTAACATGAGTTATAGGATGTTCAGCTGTTATTCCAATTGACATGCAATAATCATTAAAGGCCTTTGATGTAAATTTACCAGCATTATCAAGATGAATTGTCTTAATAGCATAATCTGGAAACTGTGCTCTTAATCGAATTATTTGAGCAAGTAATCTAGCAAATGCCAGATTTTGAGTTGATAATAAACATACATGTGATCATCTTGTTGATGCATCTATTAACACCATAAAATATTTAAATGATCCACATGGTGAATGAATTGGTCCACAAATATCACATTGTATACGTTTCAGAAATGTAGGTAATTCATTTTGAATTTTGCTTGGTGATGGCCTACTAATTAACTTTCCTTGAGAGCAAGCTGAACATGAAAATTCATTAGATTGAAGAATTTTCTGGTTCTTTAATGGATGGCCATATGAGCTCTCAATGATTTTTCGTATTATTGTTGATCCAGGATGACCTAGTCGATTACGCCAAATAAGAAAAATATTTGGGTCTTTAAACTTATGGTTTACTACCACATTTTATTTCAATTATACATATATATGTGTAATATAAGCCATAAGAGAAAGCATGTAATTCATAAGAGAAAGCAAGTAATTTCTCCAATACACATTTCTTGTCTATTACGAAGGTTGTAATATAGAGATATTATATATTTCTCACATTTTTTGTTTCAACATGATATACATTTCAGCAAATATCTTTAATACTCAATAAATTTTTGCGAGATTTGGGAAAGAATAATAAATTTTTAATAAAGAAATATGTCCCTCTAGGTAATAATATATTAGCTCTTCCGGAGCCTTCAATTATTCTTTTACTACCAGATATTGTATTAACATAAGTTTCTCCCATTGTTATTGTTATCTTTTAATATGATGTGCGTGATTGCACTGTCTGCAAGACATAAATTTGCTTCATTTATTCTTAATTTTACTAATGATTGAGTAGGATCCATAATATCTCGTGCTGATAACATGTTGTAAAATAAAGAACAATTATAGAAAATAAAGAAAAGAGAGAATAAAATAAGAATAGAAGAGAGAATAATTTTTATGTGTAACTTCATTGATTGTAACATCTATTTATAAGTATAAAAGGTTATAGAGATAGGGATATGAATATAAAGAGAGTTCTATTTATATAAGAATATCTATCTATAGAGATAGGATAGACATTCAATCCAAATACACCACTTAAATATTATCACAACAATTATAAGTTATTTTTAATTTTGTCTCACTATAATTTTTTAATTAGGTTATTTTTAATTTTGCCCATTGAAAATTTTCAATAACATATTCTCAAAAAAATATAATATGTTACAATTTTTTAGGACATTAAAATAATTGTTGCTGGCTCATAATAATAGCTTATTGTATACTATGATTCTTTTTTAAAAACCCAAAATCCATTATATATAATATATATATATTTTTTATTTTCACTTCCTTCACTTTTTTGCTAGTTGTCCTACACTCCGACTCCACCTCACTTTCTTTATTTCTTCTTTTAATAATAAAGTGTGTGATTTATAGATGAATGATTGTTTGATTACATATGTAGAAAGATATTTTTGATAGTGTTGATAATAATAACAAAATTCTTCAACGTTATCAAAATATGAGGCATCGTAGAGAACAATTATAAAAAGTTAGTTATTAATTAGTTTATTTTATGTAATTTTATTGTTATATGTTTTGTGTTGAGTATTTTCTAATATTATTTATTATATTGTTGTTTATAGGTGTATCTTAAAACAATTCAAGACTATTAGTATAGCAAGAAAATTTTAAAATTTGTAAAGTATGTTGACATTATATTTTAAACGATAATTTTATTTTTTTAGCTTTTGATGTTATGTTTTTTCAACTTTAACTATCGTTAGTGTATTTAAGGCATTATTTTATTAATTTATTTTGAATAAAACATAAGTAATGTATTACAATGAAGTAAAATTTGTCATCTTGAAATTTTTTTGGCTCCGCCTCTGAATATAGTTAAGAGTTCAAAATCTCTTAATGGCTACTAAAACCAATGTTTTAAAAATCAGACCGGACATACCGATTTAATCAGGAACCATCGACCAGTTCGATTCGGTTCACTGAAAATTTAGAACTCCAGTTAAATCATCATTTGACTAGTTTTTAGTCGTTTTTTACTAATCAGACTTTTATTAATGAGAATCTTTTATAAAATGACAAAAAAAAAAAAAAAAGAAATGAAGAGGTTTTGTGCAATTGATCGAATTATTGATTCAATTAGTTTGATCTGTTGAACCACAAATCGGTGACCTGACCCTTTTTTAAAACACTGACTAAAACATTAAAAAGAATTTCATTTAAATACAGATTGAATTTAAGCAAATGGTTTAAAAGCTTTGAATTGATGTAATAAAACAAGTACAAAGTTAAGTAATCTTATAAACAAAACGACATTAAAAAGGACAGTAAAGATGAAGAATTAAGGTCAATATTTGAGATTGTGGTCTCTGGCTTTGGCCGCCTCTACCAAAACGTGTTTATAAGCTAATGGTGATTAAGTCACTATTAGAAAAGAACAGCCAATTAATATTATTACCTAATTTTATTTTAGCCTTTTAATAGAAAAGAAAAAAAAGAAAAATGCCACCGACCAATTATAGGTCACTATTAACCTAACAAAGCCAAAGAACAAAAATCTAAATTTTTTTTTTTTTTTTCTCTTAAACCTCATTGTGGGCTTGAATTTATTGAACACGTTGTTCTCCTTCTAGCCACAAATTAAAATCAAAGAAAGCTACACAATTGTTTTAAAAAAAATGAAAAAATAAATAAATAAAAGAGGTCGATTATTAAATGAAAGGAAATAATTGGACCGTAAATAAAAAGATTAATATGGAATGTAAATTGATAAGACCCAGAGTGGGAACAACGGGGGCGGTCGGTCCATCACATCACCATTCAACAATTATATATACACACTCTAAGGTGGTCGGCTCTTAAATATAATATATCTTGTATATACATATATATAATTTATAAATTAATACAAAAAAGTAACAAAAAAAAATTGAGATTTATGCCTATTTTTCAAAAATATTTTTAATATTCTTAATTTTGAAAAATTATATATATATATATATATATATATATATATATATATATATATGCCTTATAATTTATTTTATTTTTTTAAATATACTTTGTATTTTATTTTTTTATGATTTTTGTTTGTTAAAGTTTTTTTTTTTTCCCAAATTGTTTGTTATAGTTTTCTTTATTTTTTTTTTCAAAGTTCATATTCCAATTAATCTCTACCATGTCATTTATTTTATTAAAATTAACAAAAATTCTTGAATTGTTGAGATTTTATAAGGTTGGTGTTGATATATATATATATATATATATATAATGATATTTACCATATATAAGACCAATTTTGAAAGTTAATGAATAAATTATGATTTTCTTTAATTAATTATTTTTATTTTTGTTCTTTAAATATGATATTAGAAACCTATCTAAAATTACAAGGATAATCTCCCAAAATTATAACCATCCATAAACAAACAAAACTGTACCTTCTTTGCCAAGAACTTCAGTGTTTAATTAGTAGCCTTTTCTGAATTTACACGGGTCACACTCACATCAATTTTGTTTAAATTAGAGATAAAAATTGAATTTTGTTTTTTTTTTCTTAACCCTTTTCTTTCTCTCTTATCATCTCTTTCCTCCTCAATTTGTCCTCTCCAGCTAAGCAAACCATCAAACAGCCATTGCAATTTAGTCAAAATATTGATAGGTTAAGCTTCTAGTTAAGTCTCTATAGTTAAAAATTTCCAGGTTAAGCTTCTAGTTAAGTCTACAGTGTGAAATTTCCAGGTTAATTTGCCCTAAATCATAATTATATCTCTATCATTCCCATTAAAAAAAAAAAAATTACCATCAACCATTTTTTAATAAATCTAAAAATTCTTTTAAAAAAGTGATATTATTAAAATTTAAATATTTAATTTTTATAATATGAAATAGAAATTCCGTCATTTCAGCGCTATATTATGATATCAACGACGGAGGGAGGAGGGGACCAAGAGGGATATTCATGGTCTTCTAATATTTAAATACAAAATTTTTTAAGTGTATAATTATAAAAATTTAGCTATATATTATATTTTGGTCTCTTTTATTTTAAGTGAAAAATTTCTTTAAATAAATAAAAATTAACTTAATTATATATAGCATTTTGATATAAATTATAATATAAAAAAATTGACATTCCATAAAAAAAAAAAAAAAATTCTGGCTCCTTCACTACTTAATATTTGATAAATTTGGCCTTCAAAAGTATAGGATAATGATTAATTTGGTGAAACTATATAGCTGGCACCCATTTAATCTAATATTCTTCTTATTCGATAATTTCATAACTACTAGCCAAGGAATCAAAAAACTCAATGATTATATAAAAACCCTAATTGACTTAATGAATTATATACATATCCCTCCATATTTCCTTTAAAAAAAAAACAATTTTTCTCTATTATTAGTTGATAATATTGGAATGAAAGTGTATTTTTGCCTAATTTTGTACAGGTCAGAATTCAATGCTTCCATTTTTTTTTTTTCCTCACATGCATCTGTTTGGCTGCCAAGAAAATGCAATTGACAGAAGAAAAAAAAAATTAAACTAAAAGATTGTAATCTTAATTATGTTTAGCTGTGATTCTATAATGATAAAAACAACCATGCAGAAACCCTTATGAATTATGATTTTGATAAGGGTAACCACCATAAATATAATATAATATAATTAATATATATTATTTTTACAAATTATTTTTATAATTAATATGCTTTTAGGTGAGTACAGATAAGTTCACCTGGCAAAACCATCATCAACCATCAATATGACAATATTGTATGCTAATATTATAATAATCACATGAATAATTTATGGAATCAAAATATAATATAATTTTATTGGATAATGTAAGATAATGCCCTTTTTTCTTTAATTAATTTATTTTATATTGGCTTTTTTTTTTTTTTTTTTTTTGACAAATATATTGGCTTTAAGTGCATTTGCTTTTTTTTATTTATATGTAAAGATAAATTAAACTTTTTATTTTATTTTATTTTATTTTTAAGCAAAAGGGTTTCTGATTTTGCAAGGCCAAGAAAGAGATGACATCTGCCTTAATTAATTGCTACCATTTATAACTTTGCCAGAGAGTTTTTTTTTTTTTTTTTTTTTTTTGGAAGAAAGTGATCAAGATGACATATACAAAGATATAATATATAAATGAACGTAGGTTTTGTTAATTAGCTATTCAAAATTCCAAATTAAGAATTATTATTACGTAGAAAGAAAGTATTGCTTAGAAATTTGGCAAAAAAAAAAAAAATATATTACTTAGAAAAATAACTAGTAAATTCCAAGCAATATTTGAAACATAAAATCCACAATTCAACAATAAAATTCTTTTATTTTCAAATAATCTAGATGGGTATAGATGCATATGGAACAATTTTTTTTTATTAAGTTCTTACTAAAATTTAAGTTTATTATTTTAATGTCAACCAATTTAAGTGTAAATTAAAATTAAATTCTCCCAGAATAAATTCAAAAATACTCTCTATGTTTTGTTTATCTTAAGAAATTCAAAATTAATGTTGATGTAAACGTGAGAAATATTCATTGAGAGGGTCAGACTTAAATCTTTACAATGAAAATCACACCTTTTTTTTTTTTTTTTTTTTTGGGTTAGGTCACAAATTTCTTATCTTTTGAAAATCTACTTCTATCATGATAAAATTATGAAGTTGATGTAAAAAAAAAAAATAAAAAAAAAATCATGAAATTCCAGAATTCTAAAATTGCGGTTTGATATTAACAACGAATCACAATGCATTCAAATAAGAAATTTAAAATGGAATTAGTTGAAAATAATAAGCCCTACATCAATAATTGAAGAAAATAAAATCCATTTTTTTTGTTTTATCATTCATGAAATTGATTTTTTATTTTTTATTTATTTTTTAGGGTATGAAATTAGAATTTTCCTTTAACACTTCTAATAATTTTATTTATATTAATTTTTTTTTTCTTAAAAAAAATCTAAATTTTTAGAATGTTATATCCCATATAAGGTTTAATCATTGTGTGGGAGATTGAAAGCCAATGATCTAATTAAAGTAGTGTTACTGTTAAGTGCCCGCAGAAAGGGATGATGCAATCATGCAATAGTGCAGCTTAATTTGGACCGTTGCCTACACATTCCCTACTTTTTTGTGTGAGTGTGCGTGTAAATGACCGTTTGTTTAGACTAAAATTATTAATCCATCAAACCGTTTGTAATTTTTTTTTTTAAATTTTATTGCAAAAGGATTAAATAAGTATATTATGAAATGCATTCTTAAAAAAAGAAAAAAAAGTATATTATGAAATGTAATAAGTGGAATTACTCTTTTTATGAATTTATAGTCTCAAACTTAATTTAAAAGTAAATTCATAATTTCAAAGTAAATATTTGAATTAGATAAGCTCGAATTTAAGTTATTTTTTAATTATAAGTGTTTGATTGAATAATATTAAAATTATTTTTAATATTACCAAATTGTAAATTTAAATTTAAATTATCATATTCTTAAATAATATGAAAAAATAATAAATAATGAATTTAAATTAAATTGTTCATAAATCAGACTGAGTTTTTTAATTTATATAAAAAAAAATTTAACAGTTTACAAATTCATAACTAACTATGGACTATTTAATTTGAATCAATGACATTACAGTGGTTTTCAAAATTAAAAGGATATTAATTTGGATTAATAATTAGAATGTAGTATTATATTAAAATTTAAAATATTAGTGAAAAATTGCAATTCTCCTTTGAAAAAATAAAGGGAAAAAATAAATTTGTAGTAGAGCCGTTGCAGCTATTGGTGGGGCCAAGAAAGCAAAGAAAAAAACTAGAAAAAACTAGAAAGTATTTGGGCGGCTAAAATTAATGTTGATGATGTGATTAGAGATTAAGTACTCAGTTTAATCATTATTCATCAACACACTTGATCTTCTCTCCCATAAATACCCCTTCTCCACACTACCTTCTTCTCCATCCACAACTCAGCCTTTCTCTCTCTCTCTCTCTCTCTCTCTCTTTCATTCTCTGTTTGTTTCTCGAGAAAAGAAAAAGTGAAAATTAATGGCGAAGGATGTGGAAGTTGCAGAGCCAACAGGAGAATTCTCAGGAAAAGACTATCATGACCCTCCACCAGCACCATTGATTGATGTAGATGAATTGGGAAAATGGTCATTTTACAGAGCCTTGATTGCAGAGTTTATAGCAACTCTTCTTTTTCTTTATATCACAGTATTGACTGTGATTGGTTACAAGAGTCAAACTGACCCAACCAAGCCTAATGTTGATGCTTGTGGTGGTGTTGGTATTCTTGGTATTGCTTGGGCCTTTGGTGGCATGATCTTTATTCTTGTTTACTGCACTGCTGGTATTTCTGGTTAGTTTTCTTACTTACTTTTCTCTCTGTTTGTTTCCTCAGAAAATTTTTTGGTTTCAGTTTCTAGTTCACAAAACAACAAATTTAAACTTAGTATAAAATAAAGCACAAAAAATCATTTTTTTAGTAAGATGAAATTAATTTTACACTATGCCACAATTTATTAGAGACCTAATATTTTCTATTATGAGATAAAATATTTTATTATTGAACTGTTAATTCAATATATTAATTTAAGAAAATATTCTAAGAATTCTTTAGTTTAACGAGCAGTAAATATATTTTTTTAATTTGAGTTTTTCTCTCTTTTATAATGATTTGATTTTAAATTCTGATGCTCACTTTTAAAATATTCAAGCCTAAGATACAATTTGAATGCAAATTTTTTTAATTTTTGATATATTTGAGAATTTGATAGTTTTGTGTGAACAATAAGTATCAATATTTTACTGTTAATTGCTTATATTTTGTAATAATATGACCACTTAGTACTGTAAAAATACAGGAGGACACATTAACCCAGCAGTGACCTTTGGGCTATTCATAGGACGCAAAGTGTCACTAATAAGGGCACTTGCGTACATGATAGCACAGTGTTTGGGTGCAATCTGTGGATGTGGTTTGGTGAAGGCCTTCCAAAAAGCTTATTACAATAGGTATGGAGGTGGGGCAAATGAGTTGTCTGATGGGTACAATAAGGGCACTGGATTAGGTGCTGAGATTATTGGTACTTTTGTTCTTGTTTACACTGTCTTCGCTGCCACTGATCCTAAGAGGAATGCAAGAGACTCCCATGTTCCTGTAAGTACCTGATTTAACTTTTAAATTGTTTGGTAAAATATTTCTTAAAAGTTTTAATTAAATAAAAATTATTTAATAACTTAAAATATATATTGAATATAATAAGTAATTAAATTTTTAAATAAATTTATATTTTAAAAATTATATCACTTATATTATTCAACACTTAATTTTTAATTTTACTGAACATCACCTTAATCTATTAAAGCTAATTAAGCTTAATTGTTATGGAGATTATTTTGCCTTTAGATTCAATTAATTTCCTTTGGTGGGATGTGGGTCATTTTCTTGCTGACTCTGCTGGTTTTTCTCATCTCAATATCATGATGTATGGGACCTTTACTTTCTTTACACTACAACTTATTATATTAAGTTTATTAGGTTTTTGATTTGGACATCAAGCACAATATATAAGATAATTTATGATTTTTTTAAGTTTTGGACTTGGACATTTGAGAAAATAATTTAAATTAAATTTATTATTCATATATATATTATTGCAAAGTTTATCTTTTTTTTTTTTTTTTTTTTTTTTTTTTTTTTTTACAATCCTTCAAAAAAAGAAAATATCTATTTTACAATAAATATTGAATTAGATATTCAAAATTTACTATTTCTGTTGAAAGATGCTATCAGTCAATTTAGTAGCACAAATTGGATTTCACTAAACATAAATATGCTACACCCAAAACAAAAGATTATTAGTAAATGATTTGATTAATCTT
>CATKHJ011091464.1:0-15453 GCA_949750685.1 Vernicia montana
AAGGGAAGCAAAGCAATAAAGGAAACTAAGCTAAGAGAAAACTAGCAATGAAAGAAAACTAAGCTAAAAGAAAAACTAAAAGAAAACAAAAAGCAAGCAAAGAAACCAAATAAATAAATAAATGAAAAAGGAAGAAAATAAATACCTTTTGATGACGATGCTTCTGGACGTATGGACGGAGTGGGCGATTGGATCGCAATTCCACCTTGACTTGACTCGGCGGAACCAAAGCCTCCTAATGACTACTCGGACGGCTCTTAGGACTCCCTCAAACTGGCTTGAGAGAACCCACAGCCCACCCAACAAGAAACAAAGATTTAGACTAAAAGGCAGCTCTTTTCGAACCAAGCCTTTACAAAAGGGCTAACTTTTAACCAATTAGGCTTGATTTAGCTAGCTTTTGTGAGTTAAGTTATGTAGAAGTAAGTTGGGGGGGGGGGGGGGGGGGGGCTAGTTTATATAGGAATAGGAGCTAGGGGAGATTTTATGTTTTTTTGATGTGGGATTTAGCATTCTGAAGCTCAAAATCGCACACAGGGATTCTGGGACCACACACGGGGCTTCTGGGACTGCACAGGACAAAGGTGACCGCACAGACACTTGGTGACCGCACAGAAGGCATTTGGGACCGCACAGAGGCTGTGCGGAATGGTACAAACATGTGCAGAACCGCACAGGCCTTGTACGGAACCGCACAGGCTTTGTGCGGTCACTGATGGGCTTTCGACGCTCGGTTTCACTGTTTTGACCCGTTCTGGCTCGTTTCAACTCTGTTTTTGGTGATTCTAGTTGCGTTGTTCTCGTTATTCAATCTCGGATGATATGGGAATGATTTAGAGGCCAAATGGGTAGGTCTCAGTTCCCGAGGCTCGGATTCTCAATTTTTGGGCTTTTGGCGATCTTTGGCGATTTGGCTTCCGGAGGTCTGTTTACCGAGTCTAGGTGCCTTTAAGGTCCAAATGCATACCGGAGGGTGCAAAATTAAGGGTTCACATACCCATCTTAGGATAGCCTTAGGATCTTTTACCCAAGCAGACCGAGAATATCACTTCACTTCCAATCTAATTCTCCTAAAGATACTGGGAGCAATCTTATTTTATCAATCAATCCACCCATAAATATCTAGCAACGATCACCTAGACATCCCTATATTTCCTTTTCCATTTCCTTATCATCATCCACCTATAAACGTCTAATTTCTCAATTAGGCGTCAATTTGGTTCCCTTTTCCATCCTCATTTACCATAAAGGTAATTAGATCCTTCACCTAGACTTGTCTAACCTAGACATCCCTCTAGTTCCTTTCCACGCCTTTTATCCAAGTCAATCATATCCATCTTTCACCTAGAAATATCTAGCCACTGACCTAGATTCCCTCTAGTTCATTTTTCCGCTTTCACTCATCGGTCAACTTCCACCCATAAATGTTTAGAAATAATCACCTAAACATCTTTGTGGTTCTTTTTCCATCTTCCTCAGATTCAATCATCTCTGTCACCCAAAAATGTCCAGATCATGATTTAGACATCCCTTTGGTTCCTTTACCATCTTTCTTAATCATTTTGCCCACCCAAACATGTCCAAACACTGACCTAGATATCACGTTAGTTAATTAAAATCTGAAATAATTAATTCAACCTGGTAATCAATTAAAATCAATCAATCCCATCGACTCAACTCTCAATCAACCAAAAAATGATAAATTGGTTTGACTAAACAAACTCCTTCGCAAGAAGGGAGAACTGTGTGGGTTCTGATTTCCATTCAAAGAGATACGCAGGCATGCTTGGTCCAAGCATCGAGTCAAATTAAAATTAACTAACTTCTCCCCTCGTCACTTTTTTCACTTTAATTTAATTTCTTTTGTTACATTGATTTTATTGGGATTAGTTTGGGGAATGTGTGACTTCCTAGAACCCATAAGGGCTAGAGAAAGTATCCCCTAATTTGGATTTTTGTTGTAACTCTAACTTATCTTTCTCTTTCTTTTATTTCCTCTTTATTTTATTTATTCACATAATCATGCATTTGTTATATTGTACATAATTCATTACATCAATTTTAAGTCACTTCTATATTAATTGCCAAACTTGTTTTGTTGAAATAAATCAAAAACCTAGTCCCCGAATCCACTTTGGTTTCGAGGCTAGTGATCTTTTTCCTTTGGGATATTAAATGGAGTTAATTTGGGTTTTTTCCTTCATATTTTTCCCAATCTAAATAAAACTAAGGTGGCGACTTTAAAGCACTTTTCAAAATCAATCAATCTAAGCTAGAGGGCTTCATCGTGAGTCTTTTCCCAAATGAGCATTTTGATTCCCTTTAGTGGATCGGACCAGTGCTCAGGTGAGGCCCCACAGACACTAATGATTTATCTAAGTGTATTTTGAGAGATAAAATGCCTTACAAAAGCTTGGGAATTAAAAACTTAGAAATTTCTCTAAGTATTTTGTTGGACCTATAAGTTGGAACCGCAACACCTCAATAGCGCCCATAACAGGTCAGTCGTGACCGCAACACAGCTAGTCGTGACCGTGAATCAATTCAAGCCAAAAAAGCCTAAAATTAGTAGAGGTCTAGAGAGGTTTGTGGTCACAATCGCAACCGTTACCCAGAATGCTAAATGAAGATCGCGATCGTGACAAAGCTATATCAATCGTGATATTCATATTACAGAGAAACATCCCAATGGTCATATTGAACAAATAATGAAAGTCTGCCACATGTCATTAGCCATTGAGACATATGAAGATCGCGCTCGCAATTCAGCAATAGCGACCCCTAAATGAACATCGCGACCTTGATTAAGGCTTTGCGACTGCAATTTAACTCTGACAGTGCATTTAATGCAAATTTTCTAGCTGTTAGGGAGAGATTTGGCCATGCCCCATTTGTAACAGCTCTTTGATGCTAGGAGGCTATAAATACTCCCTCCAAAGGCCTTGAATAACAACCAACAACTTCTCTAAGTGGTCAAACTCTTGGAAGTTTTTTTTTTAAGCCTGAAACTTCATTTAACACACTTTGTGTTTGTTGTAAGAGCTTTTATTGCTCAAGGGTTAGGTGTTAGCCACAAAACACTTGTTAGGTTGAGAGTGGGCCTTTAGGAAAACTCTTATTAGGTTTGAATGTGTACCTTGTTCAAACACTTGTGAGGTTTGAGTGTGAGCCTTGTTAAAATACTTGTAAGGTTTGAGTATGAGTCTTGGGAAAACACTTGTAAGGTTTGGTGTGAGTCAAAACACTAAGTTGGGAGTGAACTTAGTAAAACTCCATTAGTAGAAAAAATAACCAATTGAGGTTAGGGAGTGGGTGTAGAATTGGTTATAATCTGAACCACTATAAATCTTTGTGTTCTATCTTCTTCTCCTAATCTCTTCACTTTGAATTTTTAATTACCCACCAATTCAACCCCCTTTCTTGGTGCACATTAGGCAATAATATGGTTGTGAGTTAATAGATAAGAATATTGATTATGTATTAAGTATGATGATAATTTATGACATTTTATATATAAGAAGTTTTTAATTAAATCTTATGTGAAATGTTGAGTAGTGAATGATTTATGTGAAATGATTGATTGGTAAGAGTATAAGGAGAATTGAGATCATTGTTAGTAGTTAGGATACAAGGTGGGAATTGGAAGTGTTTTTAATTGCAAATTGTGATCTTGGGTAAAGGTTAAGATTATAGCTGTTATGCTGTCAATTTGTGTTATGATTTGATGACTGTTTATGTATGGTTGCTTGATACCATAATGGATTGTTAGTAGGCAAGGGTTCTATGAGATTTTGATAGCCTTATGCTCACCCATGACCTATGACCATAGCAGCTCAAAAGTTGGATCGTGACAGAATTGGTATCAGAACTAAAGTATAAATATTAAATATCAATTTAGAATAGACTAAATGAGTCATAGGATAAGTGTAATACTATGGAGCAAAGGATTTTTCCTTCACGTTAATTGAAGTTACCCTTATATTGGATCCACGTTATCCTCTTATACTAAATTCTCTCGTGTATATGTGTTTGCTTTATAGATTCCTCCTAAAAGAGGAAGAGGAAGATGAAGAGGAAAAGGGCATCCTAGAAGAGGACCACCTCATCCATGAAGAAAAGAATACCTTATGTGGCCTCAGATGTTGCATTAGTATTGAAGGAAGTTGTTGAACCACCTAGAGTGAGGAGAAGAGTACAAGTAGAAGAGGAATATGTTCCGCAAGAGAATGTGGATGATATAAGGCAAGAATTGCAAGAGTTAAGGCAAAAGATTAGGGAGCTTAGACAAGCAAGGCAATAACAACCTAAAGTAGCTCCACCACCACTAGTGCAAGCAAATGTTCCAGTTCCTATACAAATAGCTAGAAGAGTTATTAATGATGGTAGTGTCTCCATGTATAATTTTCTGAAGATGGGACTTCCGGAGTTTAAGGGGGAATGAGATGAACCACATTTATTCCTAAAAGTGGTAGAGAAGGTAATGAGAAGATTGACATGCTCTAATGCAAGGGCAATTGAACTAGTGGGTTTGTTATTAAAAGATGATGTATGGGACTGGTTCCAGAGGCATGTGAAGAATCAATTGTATGGGGATGTTGCACCTACATGAGAGCAATTTAAACAAGACATGATGGATGAGTTTCTAGGTGAAGGAGAAAGGGAGAGAAGAATAGCTCAATTTGAAAATTTGAAGCAGAAAGGTATGAGTGTAACTGACTATGCTAAGGAATTTACTATATTAAGCAAGTTTGCTCAGAAGATAGTTGCTACTGAAGCAGCTCGGATTAAGAGATTCAAAAGGTGTTTGACTGTTCCTATCCATAATGCTCTATATGCTACAAATTTTACCTCATTGTCGAAGCTAATAGACAAGGCTAAGGCAATGGAGGCCAAGTATAAGAATGACAGAACATAAAGGGATCATAGGGCAAAAAGTATAAGTAAAGGCCAAGATGGTTATGACAGAGGAGGTGGGAGTAGTTCACAAGGTATATGAACAGTCAGCCCCAACTATAATTCAAAGCCAATCAAGAAGAGGAGGCCAAAATAGAGGCCAATCCAGAAGTACCTCAGTGGCATCTACTCCGGGAACTATGAATCCCCCAAAACGCTCATAGCAAAATTTTTTCACTTTTATTTGTTCTACTTGTGGAATAAGACATAGGGGAAGTTGTAGATTTGCTACAAGAGCATGCTTGAAATGTGGACAAATGGGGCATTTTATCAAAGATTACCCTCAGATGAGAAAGCAGCAAAGTATGTTTATGGCTTCTCAACCCACGGTCCAAATGGGAAGGCCAGATACTAGGGGACTTGGAGAAAGGGGAAGAGGTCAAAGTCAAGCTTCAGGGGCAAGCTAAGCAGGATAAGGCAAATGGCAAGGAAGTGTATTTGCCCTGAATCAACAGGAGGCACAAACCTCAAATACTACTATAGCAAGTACTGTCTCTATCCAAGGTGTATAAGCACGTGTTTTATTTGATTCTAGTGCCATACACTCGTTTGAATCACCATGTTTTGCTAGTAAATTGAATAAGGATAGAGAACTTATGAAAATCCCCTAGAAGTTAGCACACCTTTAGGTGGGACAATAGATACAAATCATGTATACCCCTTATGCACAGTAGAAAATTGAAAATAAGAAACTTCTTGTGGATTTGATTGAATTAGAAGTACTAGAGTTTGATGTGATACTTAGGATGGATTAGTTATCCACTCACCATACATGTATAGATTGTCATAAGAAGAAAATAGAGTTCAAAAGTGAAGGGAAAGAGGAGTTTATTTTTCAAGGGGATAAAAGTGATGTTCCTTCCAATCTTATATCGGCCATTTGAGCTAGAAGACTTTTAAGGAAGGGATGTTGAGGGTATATAGCTCATGTTATGGATACAATGAAGACTTCTAGTGAGATACATGAGATATAAGTAATTATTGAGTTTTCGGATGTCTTTCCAGAGGATTTTCCAGGGTTACCACCTGAGAGGGAGATTGAGTTCAATATTGAACTCCTTCCAAGTACCCAACCTATATCTATTCCTCCATACCGTATGGCACCAACAAAGTTGAAGTAATTGAAAGTGCAGTTGTAAGACTTATTGGATAAGGGTTTCATTAGGCCAAGAAACTCTTCATGAGGTGCACCAGTCTTGTTTGTGAAGAAGAAGGATGGTTCACTAAGATTATGCATTAATTACTAGCAGTTTAATAAGGTAACCATCAAGAATAAGTATCCCTAGTGAGGATAAATGACATGTTTAATCAATTAAATGGGGCTAGTCATTTCTCTAAAATTCATCTCAGATCAAGCTATCATTAACTTAAAATCCAAAAAGAGGATATATGAAAGACTACTTTCAAAACGAGGTATGACAACTATGAGTTCACGGTGTTACCATTTGGCCTAACCAATGCCCCGACAACAGTCATGGATCTTATGAATAGGGTATTCAAACCATTATTAGATAATTCTGTTATTGTATTCATTGATGACATCCTTATTTATTCCAAAAGTAAAGAAGAATATGAAGAACACTCAAGAATGGTATTGCAAACCTTAAGGGAGCACAAGTTGTATGCCAAACTGCCGAAGTGTGAGTTTTAGCTTGATTGTGTGTGCTTCCTAGGACACATTATGAGCAAGGAGGTTATACAAGTAGATCCAAAGAAGATTAAAATAGTATCTAACTAGCCTAGACCCACCAATGTGACTAAAATCCACAGTTTTCTTAGAATGGCGGGCTACTATAGAAGATTTGTTCAAGATTTTTCCAAGATAGTTGCACCATTGACCAAATTGACAAGGAAGCAAGTGAAGTATCAATGGGATAATACATGTGAAGAGAGTTTTCAGAAGCTCAAAACTTATCTCACTACAGCTTTAGTACTGGCATTATTAAAGGGATCAGGTGGTTTTGCAATCTACTGTGACGCTTCAAGAGTAGGATTAGGATATGTACTTATGCAACATGGAAAGATAATTGCTTATGCATCGAGGCAATTGAAGAGACATGAGATGAATTATCCTACACATGACCTAGAGATGGTAGCAGTCATCTTTGCACTCAAGATATAGATGCATTATCTTTATGGTGAGAAGTGTGAAAACTACAATGATCATAAGAGTCTCCAGTATATCTTACAATAGAAAGATCTCAACTTGAGGCAAAGAAGATGGGTAGAATTATTGAAAGATTATGATTGCCAAATATTGTACCATCCTGGTAAAGCCAATGTAGTGGCTGATGCACTCAGTGGGAAGTCTATAGGGAGTTTAGCTCATATAGAAGTATCAAAGAGGCCATTGGTGAAAGAGATGAAAGAGTTGTTCAACAAGGGATTAGAATTTAAGATCTCGGATTCATAAGTTTTAATAGCTCATTTTCAAGTAAAGCCTAAGCTACTTGATGAGAGTAAAGCATCACAAGACCAAGACCCCTAGCTTGTCAAGTTGAAAGAAGAAGTGTAAGCAAGTCAAGCATTAGGTTTTGAGTTAAGAGATGGAGAAAGAATCTTGAAGGAAACACATCAAGCTCCTTATAATGTTCATCTAGGTGCCACAAAGATATACCATGATGTAAAGAGTTATTATTGGTGGCCTGGGATGAAGAAAGACATTGCTCAATTTGGTTCTTCATGCTTGACACATCAAGAAGTCAAGTTTGAACATAAAAAACCATCAGGCCTACTTTAAGAAATCAAGCTACCTTAGTGGAAGTGGGAGCAGATCACTATAGATTTTGTAATGGGTTTGCCAAGGACTTCCAGGAGTTATGACTCAATCTAGGTAATTGTTGATAGATTGACCAAGTCAGCCCATTTCTTGGAGGTAAAGACCATTTACACTGTAGCTCAGTATGCACAGCTATACTTGGATAAGATAGTATATTTGCATGGAGCGCTAATGCCAATCATTTCTTATAGAGGTTCCCAATTTACCCCTAGGTTTTGGCATAAGTTGCAAGAGGCATTAGGAACTCAATTGGATTTTAATATAGCATTTCATCTATAGACTGATGAGAAATCATTATAGACCATACAAACATTGGAAGACATGCTAAAGATGTGTGTGCTTGATTTTGGTGGGAGTTGGGACAAATATTTGCCTTTGATTGAATTTGCATATAACAATAGTTACCACTCCTCCATTGGCATGACACCTTATGAAGCTCTATATGGATGAAAATGTAGATTGCCAATGTGTTGGATGGAGATGGGAGATAAACATGTTGAGGGGCTAGACTTGATTAAAGAGACAATGGAGAAAGTGTCAATCATTAGAGAGAGATTGAAAACAACCATTAGCAGAAAAAAAAAAAAAAAACTACGCCGACCCAAAGAGGAAGGATATCCACTTTTTCATAGGAGATCATATGTTCCTTAAGGTTTCTCCTATAAAAGGGGTGATGAGGTTTGGCAAAAAGGTAAACTGTCTCCAAGGTACATAAGGCCATTTGAAGTTTTGGACAAAGTTAGTAATGTCTCTTATAGACTAGCTCTTCCACCAAATTTAGCCCATGTGCACCCGGTCTTCCATATATCAATGTTGAGAAAGTACTTACCAGATCCATCCCATATCCTCCAACCTCAAGTAGTGGAAATGGATGAGAATTTATCATATGAAGAAGCTCCTCTTGCTATTATTAATATGAAGAAATTGAGGAACAAGGAGATAGTTATGGTTAAAGTTCAATGGAGGAATCACAATATTGAAAAATGCACTTGGGAGAGTGAGCAAGACATGCAATGCAAATATCCCCACCTATTTCAAGCCAAAGCCATGTATGTATTCTTCTCTTTAAAATTGAGGATGAATTTTTTTTAGGGGGGAGAATATAATGCCCCAACCCTCTATTAGTCACATGTACTTAACATTTGCATAAGTATGTGTTCTAAGTGATATATGTGCCTAAGTTCATAGTAGACTTGTGAATTAAATCATTTGCTGTGCTTATGTGTTAATAATGCTTTCTTTAAGTTAAATTGGCTTTTAAATGAGTGAATAGAGTGAGGGGTGAATTTAAGATGGTTGTCAAATGAATGGATGCAAGTGTTATGGGCTAGAGGTTAGTTTAAAAGTGTGAAGGCAAAAAATGAAGAAAAACATAAGAGAAATGGAAAGAAAGAAAAAGGGGACAGCCCCTGAAAATAGTGTACGACTGTGCACTTTGGATCTACCCAGATTTTCTTTGGCTGAACTTGTGCATTTAATGCACCCTAACTAACCCTTATCAGCTATTTTGACTCCCAACCATTGAAATTTATGTTTGAACCGTCTCATTTCTTCATTTTCATCATCTTTCTCCTCCTTCTTCAATTCTAATCACCTCTATAGCAAATTTTTTAAAGTTCTTCAGGAAGCTAAGGTTGGGCTATTTGTTAAAAGAATTGATCTTCCTTTATAGTAATCAAATCATAAGGTAAATTCTATCTAAGTTTTTCTATCTATTTTTAAGTTGCAAAAGAGTAGTAAATGAATCCATAAATGATCTTTGAGCTAAGTCTTGCTAAATAGATAAATTCTTATGTGATAGAAGCTAAAATTAAGCAAGTAATAAACTTCGTTATGCTTTTGTTCAAATTGTTGATGATAGAGTACTTAGAGGAAACAAAGATTATATGAATTATTTTCTTAAATTTAAGTTAAGATTAAGTGATTAAGTGATTTGATTTTTTATTTTGAGTTAAGGTTAAGTGTTGATTGAGTCTTTGTGATATGGTTGTGAGTTAATAGATAAGAATATGGATTATGTATTAAGTATGATGATAATTTATGTGTGAACCCTAAATTTTGCACCCCTAAGATGCTGCCGCAGCTTGATACCTATTAAATTTCGTGCACTACGTAGAGCCGGTACGGCTGGGTGAGGGAGCAGCGCCCCCTCGAAAAAATGCATTTTCATGCATAATATTACAAGGAGACTGACACTTTTTCGACCCCGACCAGACATCACCTTTCCAAAACTGATCGAATTTTTACCAAAACTGACTGCCAAAATATCCGATAATTAATTTCGGATCCATTGCCACTGATCGAAAATTTTTCAGACTTCATAATAGCCCGAAAATTGACCCGAAAACCCCAAAAATAGACCAAAAAAGCCCTAAAAACCGAACTGGAGCCTGGAGCCCGAGGCGCGGGCGGACGTCTGCGAGGCGTGGCCGCGTGTCCGCCACGCGTTTGTGAGGCTCCTCGTGGAGCGTGGCAGTACGCGCCATCCGCAAGAAGCCATGCAGACGCCGCAGGTACACCCTGTGCATCCACCACACGTCCGCAGGACATGCCTGCGGATCCACCGGTGCGTCTAGCGCGTCTGCCAGACGCTCCGACGGACGCCACATAGGATCCTTGCAGACACGCGTGCGCCACACGCGCGTTCGCCACCATTTTTTGCGGTTGTCCCCCTTTTTGTGCAATTCTGAAATTGCCCTTCCTTTTTCTCACTTTTCAAGCCCTTTTTGGTCTTTTTTCCACCCTCCCATTTTCCCTATAAATACCCATCCTCCACTTCTCATTTTTCACACCTCAAGCTTTTGTTGATAGCTATCCAATTGCTTCATCTCTCTCTCTCTCTCTAATTAGTTTTTACTCCCTCTAATTAATTAGTTAGTTAATTAAAAATTAATTTTAATTAACTAATTAATCTTTTTTTTAAAATTCTCACCCACTCTCAATTAATTAGTTAATTAAAAATCAATTTTAATTAATTAATTAATTTTTTTTAATTAAACTTTCACTCAAATTGGTTAATTAATCCTTTTAATTAATCACTTTAATTAATTAATCCTTTTAATTAATTAAATTGAGTAATCAAGTCTCCTTTTTCAAAATCAATCCTATTTTCCAAAACGGAACTCCACTCCGGTAAAACCACTCAAACCCACAAAGAAGGTATAATCTCTTACGCTCACTCAAATCCCAAATCAAACCAAACTAATCAAATCTGACCGATTTTTAAACCCCCTTCCACCTCATAGTGGAATGAACTACATGAATTTTGATCCCCATTCAATGGGGTATGTAGGCAAGCTTGGAATCTAAATCTAAGTTTCAAATCCAAATCCTAATCAATCCCCTCCCCCATTTATTTTCCATATAAATGTCAAATTTATACTTTCCATATAAATTGTAATTAATGTTATTTAGTTAATCATTTTTGGAGTAAAGGAGTGATTTTGTGATTTTCCTAATACCCATAAGGGATAGAGGAAATGCTTTTCTTTACTTGTGGATGCCTTTAAATACTTGCTCTTTATTTTTCCATCTGTCTCATGATTATGCCATGCTCATGCATTATGAATTGTCATCAATATCCGTCATCCATGAAATCATTTTTCAAAAGTCAAATCAAATTTAAATGCCAAATCAAAATTATTCAAAACCAAAAACCTAATCCCCGAGCCCAAACATGGTTCGAAGATTAGTGATTTTATCCTTGGGCAAATTAATCTAAGATTAATAAATTGGAGTCAAAAATGGGTTTTTCCTTAATTTTTTCCATATAAATTTATTAGGGTGGCGACTCCCGAATCCTTTTCAAAAATCAAAAATTAATTTTTCGAGGCAATAGCCGCTTCCAATCGTGAGCACCAAAACCCGTTCCTTAACCTCCCTTAAAAATCGCTCTCGCCTTTCCTTAAGGCAATTCAATTTTTCTCCGAGCGAGGGGAGGGGCGTTCGGGCGAGGCCTCACATTATGGCATTTTGTATATAAGAAGTTTTTCATTAAATCTTATGTGAAATGTTAAGTAGTGAATGATTTATGTGAAATGTGATTAATAAGAGTATAAGGAGAATTGAGATCATTGTTAGTAGTGAGGATACAAGGTGGGAATTGGAAGTATTTTTAATTACAGGTTGTGATCTTGGGTAAAGGTTAAGATTATAGTTGTTATGATGTCAATTTGTGTTATGATTTGATGACTATTTATGTATGGTTGCTTGATACCATAATGGATTGTTAGTATGTAAGGGTTCTACAGTTTTTTTGTAGACTTATACTCACCCATGCCCTAGGATCATCGTAGCTCAAAAGTTGGGTCGTGACAGTTTACTATGCCGAATACCAAGGTTGATGCTATAATTAAGAGTCTTGATAATGGATACACCATTCCTCCCACTCAAGTAAATGTTTTAATGTGTGATTACTATGGAGGTGTACATTCATCAATGGAGTGTCAAGCAACTAAACAAGTCAAATATATTGCCAACAAAAACAAACAAAATAACCCAAGGCCACAAAATAATCCTTATTCCAATACCTACAATCTTGGTTAAAGGAACCATCCAAAACTTTCATGGGGAAATAGCAGCAATGCCTAAGGGGGAAATCAAAGACCTCAATATCAGCAAAATTTTCCTTCTGGAAACCAAAATAATCCACTCCATCAATCTTTTCCTCCACCCCAAGAGTCAAAATCTTCTTATGAAATGGCTTTGGAAAAGTTCATCACCAATACTTTAGAAAGGTTTGACAAAATGGATAAGTAATATGAGAAATTGGAAGCAATGATGGATTAACTTTCCACTCATAACAAGAATCTGGAATTTGAAATGGGTCAACTAGCCAATACATTCTAAGAAAGACAACAAAGTGCTTTGCCAAGTAAAGTTGAAGTAAATCCAAGGGAGCAATGCAAAGCTGTAAAGAAGAAGAAGTGGTTGAAATTACAAGTCCAGAAGCTGAAAAAGTGAATGGAGATCCTAAATCAATTGAAGAAATTTCTCCACCAACACCCAAAAATCAACCATATGTACCTCCAATTCCATTCCCTCAAAGACTCAAAAAGAATAACTAGGATAATCAATATCACAAATTCCTTGAGGTGTTGAAGCAACTTCATATCAACATCCATTTGTTAAGACTTTAGCTCAAATGCCTACATATGTAAAATTTTTGAAAGAGCTTCTGTCAAATAAAACAAAGTTGGAAGAAGATGTAATTGTTGCTTTTATGAAATAGTGTATTGCTCTTATTTCTCATAAGTTACCAACCAAACTGAATGATCCAGGGAGTTTTTTTGTTCCTTGTAAAATTTAAAATTTAGATATCTCAAAAGCTCTTTGTGATCTTGGTTCTGGTGTAAGTATATTACCACTTTCTATTTGCAGGAAATTAGGCTTAAATGATATCAAACCAACAAGGATTACACTCCAATTAACTGATAGATCCATATTGTATCCTATTGGTATTATTGAGAATGTCTTGATGAAAATTGATAAGTTATATATTCCTAGAGATTTTATGATTCTAGATATGGAAGAAGACAAGGACATATCCTTAATCTTTGGAAGGTCATTTTTAGCCACTGTTGGAGCTTTGATAGATGTACAAAAAGGCAAACTCACTTTCAAAGTTAGAGATAAGGAAATAGACTTCTATTTCACCAAAGACTCAGCCTCATCCATTCCTATTACCTAATCAAAGACAAGAGATGGTCTAGCTCAAGACTATAAACAAGCACTTCTTGGGAGGCAACCCAAGTGTTTTTCAATTTCTGATATTTTCTTGCTATTATGCATATTGCTTTTATTGCTTTTCCACTTTTCTTTTAGATAGAAATTTTTCACTCCTTGTATATATCATTTGTAGGTTTAAATTTCAAGAAAAATTTTGGAAGATGGGAACTTAAAGAATTGGGAATCCATAAAGAAAGAAAGGGGAGTATCATTGAACTTTAACTGTCAATTTGCTTGAATTTGATGATAAATTGATGAGTTAGAATGGATTAAAATGAATTATGAATTATGAATTAGAGAGAATGTATTAGGTTCAATGTTCTTTGAAGTTAATTGGGATGTTTGCCACCACAAACAGCCTCATATTTCAGAAATCTTCCCAAGAAAATTCATATGTCTTCATATCTAAAATTTTCCTAGTCTGCTTTATTTTACACGGATGCGTGTAAATCCTACATAGGATGTGTGCCATTTCAATCTCTCATATCCTTCTTTCTAGCTATAACAGACACGTGGGCCATCACCAAATCTTACATACCTTTTCAAAAGAAGAGCCAAAAGCTGAAAAGTGCCATTTCACCTTTTAGAAAATTTAAACTCTAGTTCTTTATTCACTTTCCTAAATCCCAAAACCCTATTTCATATTCTCTTTACCATCCAAAAACAACAATTCAATCATGGATCATCATCCATTATCAGGTCTTCACCTTTGTGCATAAGCAAGGAAAAGCACTAAAATCTTCTGAGCATGTCCCATAGCCAGTCCATCTCATCATCAACATAGAGACAGAGCAGCTTAAGCCCATCTCTGCCACCAAGTCTTACATATCCAACTATCAAATTTCATAATGTGGTGTAATAAGACAAGTATGTTGATCTTCTTTGTCACAAAATAGTCCATTTTCAATACAGTGATGAAGAAGTAATGGAAATTTTTGGTTGAACAACCAAATCAAAGCATGGCTGACAAGCTCTAGGATGGACATATTTTTCTCGCTCAAACTCCCAACCTATCCTAATCTAGTCAGAGAATTCCTTAGTTTTTATTACTTTAACAGTACTGGTCATATAGGATATCTCACATTTAGGCTAAAAAATAGAGAATGCAACCTCACTATTCTTGAATTGAATGGCATTTTAGAATGTCCTCTAATGCTTGCTTTTGAGAGCTATGATCTTTCATTTAAGGAACAAGAATTATGAAGAGCAATAGGAGGCAAAAGTGATTTTGACATACAGACCTCGACATATACCGAAATTTTCAATCCTGTATGAGATGTATGCACCAGGTCCTCATATCATATGTCTTTGGTAGAACTAACCATTCAATGGTCACTCACTAAGAATTGTACTTCTTTTAATACCTAAGAGAAAGAAAATACTACAACATGGGACTCTTTTTAGCTTCCAAATTTCAACAAGTTGATAGGCAAAGAGAGGAAGATATCTGGATAAGAGGGTACATCACCTTGATAGCCTAGTATTGTGTCAAATTCAACATCAATTTTCCACCATTTGATAGAGCATAAGATAAGGACATAGTTAATTTAGGAACTTTGCAAAGCATCCATATGATAAAATAGGTCTCTACTAATTTTGCAGTGGACAATTCAGAACCTAAAGAAGATCCAGAGAAAGTCACCAAAAGTGTAATACCCGAGATTCCCATAGCCCATTTGAGCTATGAAATGATATAGAATATATGTATTCTATAGATGGTACAATATAGATACCATGATGGGAATGAATTAAGGCAACTGTTCGTATTGTGTGTTTATTGCTCGGTTTGTATTTTTCACTGTTGTATGAATTTTTATATGCTTTATATGGATGAAAGGGATGGAATGTCAATGTAAATAGTGTTTATTATGATATGGGAAGTGATTTAAAAATATTCTAGTGAAAAAGGATCGAAGGAAATTTACGGGAAAATTTTACGGTTCGGGAATTGCCTCGGTTGGGCCTTAAAGGAAATTTTTGGGCTTTCAAGCCCA